>JAWNPI010000068.1:1872500-1912500 GCA_035047625.1 Drosophila mettleri | reverse complement strand
CCCATTGATATCACTTAGCTAGGCAACTAAGTCAACGAAGTCTTCTATAAAAGATGAGAACTTATAATTTGATAGAGTCAATATATAAATTAGATCTCCTACAATTAATATTACTTACGCTAACCCAAGCAACTCATAGATTGTAGAAGAGATACAGGTCTGAAACATTGATTGTAAATACCTGAGATTCAATAAAAGCTAATCTTTCTGCCTTCACGTAGTCTGTAGAAGCTGAAGACAAAAAGACAATGAACAGTGCATGAATTGCTGAAACTAAGAGCATATATACTTTAAGTGTTTTTAGTTTTGAAAAAGTATCGATAACCCAAACAGGGTATTCTGCAGTCTCTAAACTCGACTTGATTTCGTTTTTCTTTTTTAGTTTGACATTGCATTCAAATAAAATATCAAGTTGCCATCGAGCGAGATGTCTGCTGCTGCTGCTGTTTGGCCGACATCTTTTGCAATTTTCAATCTGCCCACAGAAATGGCAAATGGCAAATGTCAAATTGTTAGATAGAGACAACAAGCGGCTAACAAATCCATAGACAGGCAGTAGCATTGTGAACTTTGTCCAGGAGCCAACGAGCCCACCTCATAAAATGTTTAACCAACAGAAGCGCAATGGCTACAATCTTACACTGCAGAAAATTTCGCCCAAGAAACTTAATATTTTTTTAATTTGTTTCCCAACTCATTTGCATTATTTGTGCCATGTGCCTGAAATCGTATAATTTTTTTAGTCTCAAAATTTGCATAAGTTCTTAAACTTTTCTTTCCAAAATTTCATCTCTAACGTTGCGACTCTGTTTTTTTTTTTTTTCACTGTTGTCGCACTTGAAATGAAAATATATTCCCAACTCTATGTGGGTCAACTATATGAATGCTTATACTTTATCACGTATACTTTATCACGTAAGATATGCAATAACAATATGTGGTTAACGTTTTGTATTGCCATAAACTGCATGGAATTCAATTTCAAGCGAAACCGTCTCGATATCGCGTAAGCTTTGAACTATTTTCTTACGTGAATTGATTACGCGATTTTAGTGAAAGTGACCTTTTTCCATTCATTTATAATTAGCATTGATAACTTATAAAAATATAATTTTCTTACGCAAAAGTATAATAATACTTTACGTAATTGGTTTACGTAACATAAGGTACAGAATAATATCCACATATAAACCAACATTAGTTAAAATGCTATGAAATAACTATCGCCTAACAATCCTGGATTTTTCCCTAGCATGATCTCGTGGCATAACTGATTACGTAACGTTAGGTGCTTACGTTATATATATATATATATATATATATATATATATATATATATATATATAAAATTCGCACTTAAATTATTTTCTGATGCACTAATCATAAATAGTTTGAGTAGCTCATTGTAAAATATATCTTTCTAACGTAGTAGAGCATTATTTCATACGTTGTAAAGTTACGTAACGAAATTTAATGTTACGAATCAGTACAGCTGCGCGCATTATTATTGATAACCACCTAACCAGTTACGGATACTGCTCACGTTTTGTACTTACGTTACGTTAATTTTCTTACTACATCAATTATCACTTACCGCTTACATAAATGCTATCAATTATATCCTTGCCAATAAAATACTATTTATGGCTTACGTTGTGCATTTACGTAAGTTACAGCATAGTGTGATAGAGCCATACGCAGCAGCTCAGCTCTGCCATGAGAGACTGGCAGCTATAAATACAGCATATAGACATAGCGTAACTTTCGCTAGTGTAACGTAAAGTCAACTCACGTAACGTAAGCAAACGTAATGCGTTACTTATTGAAGTGCATACTTTGGATATTGCATTAAATTTGCCATTTCCATACGCTCGAATCTCTTTGAGTCGCACATAAGAAAAATATGTCAAAATAAATCTAAAGCTATAACGTAATGTGCGTAAGTGTATTTACGAGCGAGTGTGTGTGTGTGTGTGTGTGTGCGTGGGTGTGTGTGCTTGAATTGCCGCACATATTTTAGATGAAGGCACTTTGAAATTGGGAATGCATGCATTATTTTTTGCTAGAACGCCCAGCAAATTTATGTACGCGTCTATCTCTGACTCACTAAACCAACCTCCAGCTATCTCTCTCTCCCCATCTATCTTTCGCTTGCTGCTCTCCTTGCACCCCTTAATCCAGTATATCTCAGAACAATTTCACGTCGAGTCTTGTCTTTGGCTCTGGCTCTGGCTCTGGCTCTGGCTCTGGCGGGCTGCCTGAGCAGCCTTTCAAATGTCATATGAAATTTTTCGCGCTTGACTGTTGCAGCATGCGTGTGTGTGTGGAGTGAGAGCGTATGTGTGAGTGTGTGTGTGTGTATAAATAGTATATGTATTTGTATAAATGCTTGTGTGCTTGCAATTTTTGTGCTAAAACATTTTGTGTGCGCGCCTGATCTTATGATAGCTTCATCTGCTCCAGCTCGTTCTCGCTCTCGCTCTCTGTCTCTAGCGCTATCTCTATCGCTATCTATCTGCACTTTTAACCGCACCGCCTGGCCCTTTGGCCCCCTGCAGCTGTCTGCTGCTAACTACAAGCTGACTGTCGCTATAATTTTCCAAAAGGATTTACAATGCTAAAATTACTTCCTAAGCCATTCGACCTTGTCGTCGTTACGTACCACAGCAGCAGCAGGCGAAGAGTTTGCCTTCGCCTCAGCCTCAGTTTCAGTTTTAGCCTCAGCATCAGCCTCAGCCTCAGCCTGCGCCTGAGCCTCGACCTACGTCTGCGACTTAGCTGTGGCAGCAGCAGCAGCAGCTGCCTCCTATTTTTTCGCGTATGTGTCGCGCGCTTTTCCTCCAGTTCACAGCTAAGCGCAAATCCTCACAACGAACTGTTTACATCCAGCTCGGATTGGGGATTGAAGCGTCTTTCCCTGTGTGAATGCGTGAACGGAGGCGAGCACATTGCTGTCTCTGCACTTTAAGCCCATCGAAAATGGGAATTCGAAGCTCTGCAAGTGTTTGTCAATGCCAAAAGGCAGGCATGACCGATACCAGAAGGTAAATAGGCCTGATCATGGGCGCAACTGGATATAGAAAGAGACTTGAAATTTGTAATATAAATGCTTGATTATACTAGCCATCGATAGCTTCGATGGCTGATTTTATTTACTTATCGATATTTGTAATATTCAGAATGACTTGAAGAGTCTTAAAGCTTTTCGTAGGTGTATTTAGGTCTTACCTTTACCATTATTCCAATTCCTATAATCAGCAAGAGTTTTGGGTTGAGCTCAGGGTATTTGCGCGTCAGGCACGCCCACTTCTTTTTTTTTGAAGCTTTTCTGTAGGCGCTCCTGCTTATTTAGTTTGTGTGTGTGTGTATGTGTGTGTGTGTGCGTGTAGGTGTGTGTGTGGACTTTTGTCATCCTTAAGCTTTTTGGCCGCCTGAAGCGGCCCACTCAATGGCAGCTGGCGCCGCAATTTCGCAGTGCCAGCTGCAAGTTGTTGTTCCCGTTGCCTTTTGAACTTTAATATGCAACTCTCTCCGTGTGTGTGTGTGTGTGTACAAGCCAAAGGACAGCTCAATATTACAAACGCGTTGATATGTACCAATACACACACAGGCAAAGACACTAACACACATGCTTTGCATACCGAAAACCCTCCTGTTGAAGTAATTCCCCATTTATAATTTACTGTCGTCGATTTATAAATGAGCCGATGCCATCAACGTTTGCCAGCTTTGCAACTGTGTGTGCGTGTGTGCGTGTGTGCGTGTGTGTGTGTATTGCCGGATGTAGCACCGTTTTGGGACGCCTCAGACGCAAGCGCTTAACATAATTTTAGGCGCATTTGGTGGCATTAGCAGGGACGAACGACAGGCGATTGTCTCAACATACACTGCGCTAAAAGCTTCACAAAGTTCATTAAAATTAAACTAAAGTTAAGATAAGCTTAAGGCTTTAATAAATCAATTTTGTTTGTCAGCAACTTTGACTGTTGTGCTTTAAGCCTTTGACATATTCTAAGATTTTATTATCAAAGTGAGAAATGAATTTAAAAAATATTTAATGAAGCTTACAACTAAGTCGTAAAAAGCTCTATATAAAAACGGTAATCTAAATATTTTTAAAAGCTCTCAGCAACTTATGATTACAGATTATGTAGTTTTGATATAACTCAATGAAAACTTTCATTAACTTCTGTTTACAGATGATGTAACTTCATTGCAGCTCGCGCTCAAAGCTATATTTACATGTGATGTATTAAATAAGAATATATATAGAATACGCCTTTAATTTCTTACAGTGCAGTTTCACAGGTGCGCTCTATACAGCTCTTAAGCCATTCCCAGTCTGACCGGCCTGACCCTGAGCACCGGCTTAAGTGTGCTCCAGACATATGCAGCAGGTCGCACTCTCGCAGCTGCCTAATTATAAATTTATATCTTTTGGCTTAGCATCCAAAGTCTCGACAATTTCATTTGATTTCATATCAAATATTTCAGCACTGCTGCCAGGTCAAGGTGTATATTTGCATAAGTCACATATAGTGCCCCCTCAGCATAGTAAATATAAATTCTGGAAGTGTTTTTTTATCTGAGCGCAACATCTAAGCGAATTGCTTAAAAAGCTCCATAAAGCTGCAAGCTTCAATTTAGCCTTAAAAGCTTCTTGCTAAACATAGCTATAACTAAGGGTTGATTAAACTAGAAAAATTACTTTAGTTTTCTTTTAAAATTGCATAAAGCTTGACAAAGTCCATTAAAATTAAACTAAAGTTAATATAAGCCTAAAGTTTTAATTTTAATTAATTATTTAGCTCAAAACCTTAAGCTTTTGCCTTTGAGCTATTTTAAGATCTTATGGTCAAAGTAAGCAATTAACTTAAGAAATATTTAATCATGATCAGTCTAGAGAAATTTTAATTATAAGCAGTCTAGAGACGGCGCCAAAGCAACAGCTTCAGCATACTTAAAGCTCTACTATTGGCCAAAGGTTATACTTAATCTCTATTGCAAAAACCAACTATTTCTTTCATTTTCATGTCGCGACAATAAACTTGCCTGCCATAAAAGAGCTTTTAAAGCAGCTTCGCACCTTTCCTTTCCTTCCCTAATTTCTATGGTCTACTCCTTAAGCAGCCTTCAAGTTGCGGCTCTAAGCAAACTCTTACAACTTGCTCGTACTAATTCATTAATAGCTGCGCAATCTATTTTAAGCATATGCACAAAGCTTTTTGTAATTTGTTAGACTCAACGACAGCTGACTCGCTCTGCCTCTCTCTCTCTCTCTCTCTCTCTCTCTGGATCCGCCTGCAGTGGAGAAACTTATAAAATTATGATACCCAGAAAGCAACAAATTTTAATTGCAAGAAAATTTTCGTAATTCACGCGCACACGAGACAGAGACAGAGACATAGATAAAGTCATATGTGCGGCCGGTGGAGGGGTTGGCTGGCAAAAGGGGCGTGGCTAGGGCAGAGCTGGCAAACAAACGAAGACCAGCAAAAACACAGAGCAAAAGCTCGTTTAAGCGTAGCAGCCCAGCAGCGGGGGGGTTGCTTGGCAGGGGGCAAGGCGCTCAAGGGGGGTGCGCCAAGAATTTTGGGTGCAGAACTATGCAACTGATTGCATGTGTGTGCGTCTGTCTGTGCGTGTGTAAGTTATAAATTTATTTAGCCAACGCGCGTATAGCGCATAAATTTCAGAACGCAAGCTGCTTAAGGGTTGCCAAACCCAACGACACCCCATCCCCGCGCCCGCGCCCGCTCCCACTCCGACTTCGACTCCCTCTCCGGCCAGAGTTATAGCCCACAAATGCGAGGCGCTTTGGTCTGTGTGAAAAATTGAAATTTATTGTTATTGTAAGCCCCACTCACACACACACACAGCGTGAAAGAACACCTTGTTGTCGTGTTGTGTTGCTGCCGAATTACCCGCAGACAAAATAATAATGTAATAATAATTTTTCCAACTCGTTAACACATGAAACGTGTGCTACACATGCACGAACTGCGGGCTGCAAGCTGCGAACTGTGCGACCCAAAGACCGCCAAAGACCAAACACCAAGAATTAAAGACCACACACAAAAGAAAAAAAAAAAACAGGCAGTTGCCAGTGTCCGAAGAGCAGATACCCTGACGGGCAGGCTATAGGCAGTATGAAGCAGGAGATGTCTTACAACAAATAAACGGGTAAGGACGGAGGAACGGACGAAGGGATGAGCATGAGGACGGACAGTAGGACAGACGAAAGGAAGGACGGATGGATGAACGGATGGACGGACGGATGGCTACACAGGTGGACGGGCAGATGGACAGACAAACGAAGTATGGCATGGAAATTCGCTTAGATAATACGATGCCCAGATAGATAAATAGACGGGGACAGGCTAATGCATATGGCTCATGGCCAAACGTAGCTAGATGAAGCCTTCACTGACAACACAGCATACCCTGCCTGCATATTCTCAATGTGTACAGAGTATAGAAATAAAAATTCAACTAGCAGCTGAGCACACCTTGCCTGGCTTCGTTCCTCGCTCCTGCAAACTTCTTCGCATTTTGACCGGCAAACAGAAATCGTGTGTGGATTAGATGCAACTCTAGTGGAAATTAATGATGCACGTCGCAATAGAGAAGCTATGCGAAGGGCAGCGAATAAACACAGCAACTCGCAGGCGATACGAAAAGTTTCAGGAGCCATAGAGAATACTGAACACTGACTAAAATGTCATACCATAAATCGAACTGCTTAAGGCCAGGCGAGTGACACTGTTTAATATAGAGTTCATAGATATCTTACGCCAAGTCCGAGGGTCTTGGCTCATTTGAATATTCAGCAGCTGCAATGGCATCGGGTCTCGCCATTTCATTGGATAATCCATTGTAATTCCTTAATACCCATTTCCATTTCACTTGGCTTCAATTGGCGCAATCAGCCACACAAAACAAACTGATTATTCAAACTAAACCAAAAAGTCAAGCAGTTGGCGCAATCAGAGCAGCTAACGTTGATTTAAGCCCAACTAAACGATGTGATCTAAAAATATTTGATTTATTCAATGTTTGCCATTCCAAGGCAGATTCACTTGCTCAGGGCTAGCCCCATTTCATTTTCATTCGGGACCGCAGCAGCTGCCCCCCAGGTATGAATGGAGTAACAGCAGCGGGTGCGATCGCACTGCAAATGTTTACGCAAGAAGTGAAGAATGATTGAAAGTGGTGACTGCTCGTCGAGCACTCCAGAGTCAGAAAATCTTCGCTTGTTTTTTTCCCTTTGCCTTTCCCTTGTGCATTCCAGCTTCATTTCCAGCTTTGCTTTCTCTGACAGCAGAAAAAAAAACACGAGAACGAGAAGCGAACGGCAAAAGAAAATAAAAATCCATTTGTAAAGAGCGCTTTCAGCGAGTTGCCCAGTTGGCTGGCTGCCTGGACTCCTGTTGTCCTGTTGTCCTGTTGTTCCGTTGTTCCGTTATTCCGTTGCCTGAGCTAGAGTAAAATAATTGAATTCAATTTATCGGCATAAATTGTTTTAATTAAAATTGAAAACTGAAAGCTGCAAAACTGAAAAACCCGAAAGACATTGCCCAGCGAGGAAACCATTTAGCCGAATTTCATTTGCGACTTTTTGGACTCACTCCTGACCCAATTATAAATCGCAAATTAATAATTACATGGCATATATAGCCAAGCTCACAGTATGACCAAGCCAGAGTTATAATATTTTTGATAACTATAAGTATCCTACATCCATATCCCCCATAAATCTGTCTTCAAGCTCAGCCAAGTCAAAGATTCTCAGCAAACAAGTAAGAGAACTCTAGTCAAGACGGCTCGACTAAGAGATACCCTGAATCCGTGGAGCTTATATACCAATGATTAAAAAAAAATTGTTTTTTTTTTTCACACATATTTATCGATTCTTATCGATTTGGAAATGAGTTGAGCTAGCGAAAAAAAGATAAGCTAGTATAGTGTATGGTATTTACGATAATTCGGTTTTTTTTTTCATTTCAAGTCTCTAGCTTTTGTGGCTTACGACATCGACGCGTTCACACAGACGGACGGACGGACAGACGGATAGACAGACAGGGCCAGTTCGACTCAGCTCGTCGCGCTTATCAGGATCTATATACTTTATGGGCTGAGTCACGGCTCCTTACGATCACTCTTATTTTTTATTTGAATCCAATATACCCTGAAATTTCGTGTTCAATATATGCAGGGCATAACTAACTATATACTCGTATATCCCCCACATTTAATCGCATATCTCTATCTGGGTCCTCAAATTCAACTGGGAATTTAAGAATTGTTATCGAAGAATGAAATTTTATTTAAATGTTAAGCAATGGACATACATATACGAATATTTACTCTGTAATACAAATATACTCTGGCTGGGTTTCACACGGACGGACAGGCGAGACCAAGTCCATTTTAAACGATGCTTCATTTATTCAAAGATAATGTTATATATGTGTATACAAAGTTTACAAATAAACCAATTTTTCACCATGAATATATATATATATATAAATACATATATATCATATGTTGTGTATGTATATAATTTATGCACATATATCCATATATATATATATATATATATATGCATATATGTATATAGGTAACGCTAAATATAACGTGTAATGATTGCAAAGTAGTTAGGGTATTCAGTGTTCCTTCATGTGCTGAATACTTTGGGCCTTATCATCAAATTGAAAATTTTTTTCTTTTGTGTATGATTGGAAAATTGATGAATGGGTTCAGTTTGGGGTAGATGAAAATTGGATTCGAAATTTTAAAGATTTTTCCAAATCTGTTCGATTAGCTCATCCGTCTGCTGTACGAACTGTGCGAGTGGCACGATTTCTGGGCTGGGCAGCACTTCGCTGGTGTCCATGGCTACGTCCGTACTTAGATCATCCATGTCGGACTCGGAATTGGGCTCCGGTGTCGTCTCATGCAGCTGCATAAGTTCGTCAAAATCGATGTCCTGCATCTGCGGCAGGAACGAGCTGCTCATGTTGAGCAGAGCGTTCGAGTAGAAGGAGCGAGGTAGTGTGCGGTGGCCGGGACTGCCGCTTTGCGAACTGTCCGACGAGGTGGCGCGATTACCCGCTTGGCGCTGGGTGCCGAACGAAGACACCGGCGTAGGCTCATCCGTCAGCTGGTAATAGTTGTTGGCTAGCGCGCGAAGAGCGTCGAAGTCTTCAATGGTGTTTAGATAGGCGTCGCGGTCCTCCTTTGCCGTCTCGGCGGGCAGCTCGCCGATGAGACGACGAAACGGACGGCTGAGCTCCGTCTCGAAGCTGCGATCCTCATTGTATTGCCATTCATTCGGATCCTCGCTGCTGTAGCTCAACTCCGAGCGCATATCGTCGATATCGCCGCACGAGCCAGTGTCCCAGTTGTCGCGAGTTCGCTGATTGGCCCGTCTGGCCCAGTTGGAGTGGAAGCGTCGGCCCAGGCCGCCGGCATGCGAGCGCAACCGACGCACCATGTACGCATCGAAGGCCTCATCCTCACCGAAGTCACTGTCCCAGCTGTCGTTGTTGCCGCGCTCATCGTCGTTCTCCTCATCGCTGCTGGTGATCGACCAATACGGCTGCGGCACCTGCTCGAAATTGGGCCCCAAATATAACGAGCTACGTGCATCGCTGCCACTCGATGTCGAATCACCGAAGAAGTCGTCCGATGAGGACGACTCCGTCTCCATGCCTATATCATCGTCCATTTCGCTGGAGTCGGCGTGGCTCCCATCTCGATGATTACTAAAAAGTAGGCGTGAGAGCAGCGAGTGCTCAGCGGAGTGTATCGAATACTGGATACGCAGCAGCATGTGCTGCAGCGTCTGGGTCGAGAGGTGCACGTCGTGCATCACGCTGGACAGATAGATGCTCATCCGTGGCCCCCAGCTGGTGTAGACATTCCGCAAGAGAATAGCGGTGCGTATGACATTGTTGCAGTACGTCACAACCGTGCGATATGCGGACGTCGGCAGGCTGGAACGACCGTCGGCATAGAAGCACGGCGGCAGCAGCAGATCCGGATTGTTTGGCATTTCCAATGGCGAGAGCAGCAGACGTTGCAGCGTATTGGCGTCGCCCCCGGCCCCCTGCGTCAGACCCAGATTGTTGATCAGCTCCGTATTGACGGTGAAATTGTGAATGGTATTCACATAGCGGCGTCCATGCCGCACGATCAGCGTGGAGATGCACCAGCTGGGCGTGCCACTTGGCACTGGGCTCGTTGGGTTCGATGGATCCGATTCCGCTGCCGCCGCCTGCGCCTCCTCTTCGGACTCCGGCGATATATTGATATGCAGCACGGTGCTGGAGCTCACCTGGATAGTGAACATGCAGTTCTCGGACTGCCTCAGCAGATTTGTTGTCTCGCGTATCATCTTCTCTTGCTCGGTCTCTTCTGGTGGTTCATCCGCGTTGCTGCGCTTACGATCCCCCCCATCCATGCTTGTCCCGGCCTCTTTCGGTTTTGTTTATGTCTCTAGAGCTGTAATCAACAAAAAACAGCAGGAGAATGCAAAGTTTTTAGCCAATTAGTTTTTCAATCACTTTTCAATTGCCACGCCCATGCCCACAAACAGCCACAGCCGACCCCTTTCAATTTGAGCGCACCTTCCGTTCCATTAAAGGAACATGCCGCAAGGCAAATTGGCTTAATCCTTCCTTCTCACTCGCCGATGCGCTTACCCCTGGATTGTCTGTATTTCGTTATTAATTCAGCTTTTTGTGGCTTTCCGCGCGCGAATCTGTGTGCTTCAATTTCTAGTTGTGGATTTTGTATATTTTTTAAATTGAATGTTTTTTTATTTTTTGTTCACAGAATAATGTTTTCTGCAATTCGGAATTTTCTAAAATGTTGCACGGCACAGATTCGGCACACAAATGAAACGAATGTGAACTACGTGCGTTTGCCAGCCGACGGAAACAGCCTACTATTGCAATTCAGTGAAATGGCCAAGGGAGCAACACAGATATTTCACATAAGAATTCGAAATGAAATTCAATTAATTCACATTATTTCGACGAAACTTAACCCAACTCAATGCTTTCAACCATAAACAAAAACTATCGATAAATTCGTTGCTGTCCCGAACTGAATTGGCCTCAGTTGCTAAAATCTGCCGCACACACACGTATACATACATATGTATGTGTGTATGTATGCAATTCGCCTTTAACTAATTTAGCCTTGCACTTGATTTTTTATTGCAATAATTATTAATTAACCAATATATGTACATACTATATAAATGTTTTTTTCTTTGTTTTCTATTGGAATAATTATTAATAAATTAATATACATACATACTCAAGTGCATACATTCCATTACATATTCATAAACACAATAAATCAACGTCTCTTTTGCCTATTGATCTCTTCACTTATTGTGTTTACGTATTTACTGATTTTTATACCCTGAGTCCATTGAAAATGGAAATTTCAGGGTATAATGTTTTTGTGCGAATGTATGTAACAGGCAGAAGGAGGCGTGCCACACCCCATAAAGTATATATATTCTTGATCAGCTCGACGAGCTGACTTGAACTAGCCCTGTCCGTCCGACCGTCCGTCCGTCCGTCAGTCCGTCCGTGTAAACACGTGGATTTCGTAAACCACAAAAGCTAGAGACTTCAAATAAAGAGCAAAATGCTCGATAATACCATACGCTGCACGAGTTTATTTTTTTTTTCGATAACTCGTCTCATTTCTTTATTATCGATAACTATCGAAAATATCGCTTTGTTTTTGAGGCCTGGCGTGCACACCGTTAGAGATAGAATCGTGCACTAAGTTGTGGTTGATTGCTATATTGAATCCGCACATTTTGTCATTTTTGGATTTTTGATGCCACGCCCCTTTCGCCCACAATTTAACAAAAACGATAACGCACGTATATCAAACACTAGAGACTTGAAATTTTGCAAATAGGTACATTTGAATGTCATAATCATTCTCCAAAAATTTCATTAAGAACATACGTCTAGAAAAAAAGTTATTAAGCAATAAAGTTTCCATAGTACAGCCTCTTCTGCAGCCGCAAAGCTGCGCTGTGAGCATATTACCGAGCAGTCTCGACTAGAGTTTTGTTACTTGTTCTTGCTAAGTTGCGCTCACTCACACCTTAATTCGCCGCACATATGTATGTATGAAGTTCGCCTAACATTGCATAGCTTTGCACTCAACGCTGCCGAATTTCTATTTGAATAATTCTTAATATATGTACGTACATACATATGTACATGCTCATGTGCATTAAGGTCAGTTTTGCCATTTCTTTTGCAATTGATTTCTTCGCTTCTTGCTCATTTTTCTAGCTAAGTTGTGCTCAGTTACTCACATCTTAATTCGCCGCACATATGTATGAAGTTCGCCTAGCATTGCCTTTAGCGAACTTAGCTTTGTCTGCTTACCACTCAAAACTGTTAAAGTGTTTGCTTGAGTGGCTCTTAAAGTATGCAATTTACATATGCATAAGTACACACATACATACGCACAGAATCAACCCCTGTTTTGCTGCTGTTTTCGTGATTGATTTTGTCCACTTCTTGCGTTTACATAATTCAATCAGCGGAATGCCTGCTGCGTGTGCCTCTTACAGCTTGAGCATATTTGCGCATTTTTTGGTGCTAATGGAATTTTAACACAAATTAGTTGTATTGCTTAAATGGCGGCAAGTAATTGGGTAATGTCAAAGCCAAAAGTTGACCTGCGGCATTTGTGTGTGTTGTGGCGTGTTGTGGGCATGGCTGGCTGCTGGAGTGGGGCGACTGACTTCCTTGCCATTGGCAACCGCGAAAGTAATTTCGCTGCTCGAGCGATTTTTGTGCTTGAGTCGAGACAAGAGCTGAAATCGAACTCGAAGTTTGAGTTGGAATTTGGAGTGGGAAGGTGAATTGCTGTTGCTGCTATTGACTCTCGTAGTTTGAGTGGAGCGATTTGCTACCGTTTCTTTTTGGAGTATGAGTGAGCTAACGAATTGTTGTTGTTTCTGCTTCACTTCTTGATTATCGCAGATTTCGTTGGAGTGAGAAGCAATTTGATGATGATATTTCTTGTCACGATAGTTGGAAAGAGAAGGAAGGCAGCTGCTGCTGCTGCTGCTGCTGCTGCTCCTGTTGACAATTTCATAGCTGTGTCAGGCGACTAGCCGCAGATGGCATATGTCAAGGCCAGGCCTGCTAAGTGCTTATGACAACGCTTTGCTGTTGCACAGTTGCAGTTGTCGTTGCCAACGCTGTTGCTGCAGGCAGCAGAGCTAATAAGTTTGCTTCCGACCCGCGCACCCACACAGATGTGCGCCTGTCTTTGACGGCAAATTGCAATATTGGCATTAAATATTTTTACTTGACGCAACGCAGCAATAAAATCAAATCAAAGGCAACAAATGCAACAGGGTGAGAGAGCGTGAGAGAGAGAGAGAGAGGGCAGCATAATATCTGTGGCCAGAGCTGTCGCAATAACCGTTATACCCACACACACACAGGCGCACACAAATAAAATAATTTTGCCGCAGGGCAGCCAAAAAGTGAAGCGAAAGAAAACGATAATGCAAAGGCAGCGGCGACGCCGACGAAAGCAAAAGCAAAAGCAAAAGCTGAGGCCAAAAAAAGAAACGAAAAAAAAAACAAGTAACGAAACTCTAGTCGAGTCTGCTCGACTAAGAGATACCCTGAATCCATTGAGCTGTAATGCCAATCATTAAGAGCTTCATTTATTCATTAATAGTAACCAACACATGCACACACACACACACAAACATATGCATGCACGTAATATGCTCACTGCGCAGTATTGCAGCTGCAGCAGAGGCTGTGCTATGGAAACTATTGTTTAATAACTTTTTTTCTCGACATACGTTCTTAATGAAATTTTCGGGGAATGTTTATGACATTCAAATGTACCTATTTGCCAAATTTCAAGTCTCTAGTATTTGATATGCGTGAGTTATCGTTTTTGTTGAATTGTGGGCGAAAGGGGCGTGGCATCAAAAATCCAAAAATGACAAAATGTGCGGATTCAATATAGCAATCAAACACAACTTAGTGCACGATTCTATCTTTAACGGTGTGCACGCCAGACCTCAAAAACAAAGCGATATTTTCGATAGTTATCGATAAAAAAGAAAAGGGGTGAGTTATCGAAAAAAAAAAATAAACTCGTACAGCGTATGGTATTATCGAGCATTTTGCTTTTTATTTGAAGTCTCTAGCTTTTGTGGTTGCAGAAATCCAGGTGTTTACACGGACGGACGGACGGACGGACGGACGGACGGACGGACGGACGGTCGGACGGACGGACGGACGGACGGACGGACAGACGGACAGGGCTAGTTCAACTCAGCTCATCGAGCTGATCAAGAATATATATACTTTATGGGGTGTGGCACGCCTCCTTCTGCCTGTTACATACATTTGCACAAAAACATTATACCCTGAAATTTCCATTTTCAATGGATTCAGGGTATAATGAAGCGAAGCAGGCAAAAATATCATCATCATCGAACGTAATTTATTTTATTTGCCGCCATCGCTCTTTGAGTCAAAAGAAAAATATTTGGCGAGCGCTGTAAAAACAAGAGCAGCGCAGCGCAGCGCAATGCTTTAGGCATTATCAGCAGACAGAGCGAGTGGGACAGAGTGAGACTGAGTGAGACTGAGTGAGTATCGCGCATTGAGTGCTCGACCAGCAGCAGTTGCAACAAAAATATTAGTTGGAAATAGTAAGAACTAATGTTTTCTTTTATTCCGGACCACATTTACTACTCCCACTGTTTTCATAATATAATAAGGCAATATCAGCTGCAAGCTACAAGACATTTCTAAGAAGAGACGAAAAACATTTTCTTATTGCGGCCAAAAACACATGGAAAGCAACGGAAATTGCTCTGATTTAAAATTGCTATTAATAATAATATATATATATGGGCGAGTTGTATTTTATAATTAATATTTAATATTTGTAATAATTAATTTAAAAAATTATTTGCATCCGCTTGCCTCCAGCATACGGCTCGAACTAGACGATTTGCTTCAATTTTAGCTTATCGAGTCCTATTTGCAGAGAGTCCTATTTATGGTATAGAGCGATCATTAAATTTTATGAGCATTTCAGAGAAGAGCGATATTTACTCAACTCAAGTCTCTAGTAAATTTTTGTGATGCATATTTTGCAGTTTTTTTTCGAGCTGAAAAATTGAGCCAGTGCAGCATCTGCGAAACATGGCCCAAACCACACACTTAGCCGCCACTTAATAACTGGCTTACTGCATGCATATGCATGGCCATATCCATATCTATGTGTGTTATATATTTAGGCCAAAATCTCAGCCTCAGCTGGCCTCTGCCAGCTCTGGCCCCATCCATTTTAGTGATAACTGTTTTTTCTACTCTCTCTCTCTGTTTTTATTTTTTTTTTTTTTTTTTTCTGGGAGGTGGACGGACGCTCGACTCGACTCTGGCAGTCGCTGGCTTAGCCACGGCAGCCCAGAGGCAAAGGAGGAAATGCAAAAATGGATGTGCTCCGGCAGTGCAGCCCAAAAATTATGCAATGCTCGAGCTTTAAAGTAGATTACACGAATATTTTGCGCGCCGGCACAAAAGCCCACGACGGGCATTAATCACGGCCCGGCGACGGCCAGCAGCTGCCTGGCTGCTCCACGTTTGCCACGCCCACCCATTTGGGGAGTGGGGCCTGTATTGTATTTCGTAAATAGCGTCTGCAACGCCCACGGGCCCAGCTACTTACTGGCCAAGGCTTTCGTGCTAACAAATTGCCAACGTGCCGCTATGCCAGAGCAAACCCCTTTTGGCTTTCCTGCCTGCCGCCTCACCGCCTCACCGCCCCCCTTATCGTGCGAGAGAGCCTCGCTGAGATTTTTCCAGTTTTGGCACCGAACAAAAAGAGTCGAAGAAAATTAACATAATTTTTCAATTGGCTTTCGCTTGCCAACATCCATCCACGTGGATCCGCCGCATGACCAATATTTGTCTAGCCATATTTCATTGGCTGCCTGCCCCCGCCCAGCCACCTAAAGTGCAGCCTGCAACTGGATAGGTAGACTCTGAGCCTCGCCAGAGTCCCTGCCCTTTATACCTGAAATTTTAAAAGATCTCGAAAGTGCAAATAGATGAGCTGCATCTCTGAAGTGTGTCCAGTTAGAGTGGAAAGGTAGAATCTGACTCTCTCCACAAGCTCTTCGGGGCTTTGCTGCTGCTTTACCCTGCCTTGTACCTCTGTAAAGAAAGATCTTTGTAGTCCGTAACTCTAAAGTGCATCTAGATGAGCTGGCTCTCTGTTAGCTACTTGAAGTGTGTCAAGTTAAAGAATTAAGCATCTGAGCCTCTCGAGAAGTCTCTTCAGGGAGACTTTATCCTGCCCCTTACCCCCGTAAAGATCTTTGTAGTGCGCAAGTCTAGCGTCTATTTATATGACTTGCATAGCTCCATCTCTCTGTTGAGTACTCTCTCTCTCTCTCCCTTTCTCTCTCTCTCTCTCTCTCTTTCTCTTCTCTGCCTCATCGATTTGCCTACACACGAATATTTGTTCGGTAAGCGACCGCATAAACATTCGCAATGTGGCAACGACGCATCTGTCGCATAACCGCCAACTTCCGGTTAACAAACAGCCAACTCACACACACACACACACACACACACACACACACATGTACCGCATGTTTAGTTTTTGTTGTTAGCTGTTGCCGTTGCGTTGTCGCGGTTTTCCTTTGCAGCTCGTAAACAATTTTTACAGCGCAAACATTTGCCCGCCGCTTTTATTACTTTTATATTTATTGTCTTTATATATATATATATATATATATATATATATATAAATAGTAAACAAAATGGCGTGCGCCATTCCGTTTAATTTACTTGTCGCCGTCGAAGCTGTTGGCTCCTTCGGCCCCTTTGCCCGCTGCCCGCGGCCTGTGGCTTGCCATTCATTTATCACATCTATCTAAGCGGAGGGAGGCGTGGCCGGGCGCGTTTTTTTTAGTTTGTTTTTTTGGCCCGCCCGGCCATTGACCGAGCTGTGGCAGCTGCCGCTAAGTAGTTGCGGCAAATTTCTGGCCTCAAGCATTGCCTCGACTCTTTCAACTTTTCCTTTCTTTTTTTTTTTTTTTCTTCCCTTCTTTGTTGTTGTTTTGTATGATTTCATTTGCCTTGTGCTTTGTTTCGCCAAGCACTCGCCCCGCCCACTTCTCAACTTCATTCCTCCAAGTTCGCATGAAATGCAGTTACGCAAAACTCTGCTGCATACTTTTTGGGGCTTCCACTAGGAACTTAGCCTCAATTCTTGCTCTTGCTCTAGCCACTCACTGCTTGAAATGCCACTCACTCTACTGCCCCCCATCCATCTGCTATCTGCATCCTCTTGTTGCTCCCCCTACACATTATGCAGAGACTCTCTCTATTCTCCTTCCTTTCAATATCTCTGCCTCTCTCTTTTCCCCCTTGTCCCACTCTTTCTTCTCTTTCTATATTGTCTTCACTTTCTGTATAATCTCCTGTATCTGTTTCCTTCTACTTTTTCTTTACTTTACTACCTCTAAGCTCGCTCACTCTTTCTCTTTTTCCCTCTTGATATTTCTTCAAGATAGAACAGGATATCATCTAGTCGAGCACTAGCTCTACTCATTATATATATATAAATATATATATATGTATATAATAATTTATAATCCTTCGTGAAGATACTCGGACTTATTATGTCATATGCATTTAGGACTCTCGTCGCTATACCCTAAGCTCTCAGCCCTCCTCAGGCCTGCCTAGGCTCGGGTTCATCGAACCCTTTTTGTATGGAAATTACTTTTGTCTTCAGTGCCGAAAGATTGTCGCCATGTTTTTGATAAGCAACAGCGCGAACATCAGCAATGCCAGACAGCAATGATACCCTGTAATTATCTGTATCTGTATCTATATATCTATATCTATATCTATATCTATATCTATATCTATATCTATATCTATATCTATATCTATATCTATATCTATATCTATATCTATATCTATATCTATATCTATATCTATATCTATATCTATATCTATATCTATATCTATATCTATATCTATATCTATATCTATATCTATATCTATATCTATATCTATATCTATATCTATATCTATATCTATATCTATATCTATATCTATATCTATATCTATATCTATATCTATATCTATATCTATATCTATATCTATATCTATATCTATATCTATATCTATATCTATATCTATATCTATATCTATATCTATATCTATATCTATATCTATATCTATATCTATATCTATATCTATATCTATATCTATATCTATATCTATATCTATATCTATATCTATATCTATATCTATATCTATATCTATATCTATATCTATATCTATATCTATATCTATATCTATATCTATATCTATATCTATATCTATATCTATATCTATATCTATATCTATATCTATATCTATATCTATATCTATATCTATATCTATATCTATATCTATATCTATATCTATATCTATATCTATATCTATATCTATATCTATATCTATATCTATATCTATATCTATATCTATATCTATATCTATATCTATATCTATATCTATATCTATATCTATATCTATATCTATATCTATATCTATATCTATATCTATATCTATATCTATATCTATATCTATATCTATATCTATATATATATATATATATATATATATATATATATATCACCTAGGGTATTTAAAGGTCGTTCAACTATGGATATTTGCTGAAGCTCATTCATTGTTATCATTCCGTATGGCATTGAGCATATGGTTGGGGCATTTTGTTTGGTTTCATTCACACGGCCAGCTGCCAGATGGGGCCATTGGGCTGCGATTGTTGCCAGGACATTGCCTGGTATTTATACACTGCAAAGGCAGTGGGCGTACGGTAGACAGGGCATGATGTTTTGGTCAACGTGTATGTAACAGGCAGACGGGGCCATGACTGCTGACCCAACTGAGAAGTCGATGTGGATCTCAAAGTCTGTTCGTCCGTCCGTCCGTCCGTCCTTCTGTCTGTTTTTTGGATGCTCAGGGTATCTCTTAGTCATGCACTGATGCCCAGAGCAGCTCGACTTATTTTTTTATTGCTTCGCACAACATTTGCCTGGCCAAATGGCGGGAGAAACTGCGGGCTGGGAAAATTCGATGGGAAATGCAAATGAGGAAAATGAGTTGCAGCCGAAAGATAAACAAAACTACAAAATTGTCCAATTGCAGAAGACATCGATGTTGACTGCTAAGATGCTGTCGCAGTCGCTGTCGTTGTCGATGTCGATGTCGATGTCGTTGTCGTTGTCGTTGTCGATGTTGATGTAACAATTTTCCATTTCAATTTCCACTTACCCATCTCTCTCTTTCACAGTTTCTCGCACTCTTTATCTCCCGCTCTCTGTGCCACTGCGGATATATATGGATTGATTACATTTCGCCCAGGCGCTTGGCCCATTATTGTGTCCATCAATGTGGATTGTGTTGACAGCGGCAATTGCTTAAATAAATAAACAGCACAGTTGCTTCTAAAGTTAAGCTCCAAACTTTGCGCCATGCCACACACACACACACGTGCCACGCCCCTACGGTGCTGGCCCAGCTGGGCGGCTGTTTGCCCGCCTCTGCTCATATTTGCAAATGAAATTTCATGCGCCAACAAAACGAGAATTCAGTAAATTCAACATTCAACTGCAGCCCCCAGTCGCCAACACCCCAACACCCCACCTCCCCCCGCGCTGGGGTGCATTGGTACACCTGGCCGTGGCAGTGGCACTGTGATTTTTGGGCTCTCTGGCCGAAATTGTAAGCGGCTTACGTGCTCCACAATAAACATTTAATAAGCACCAACAAATTCCCACAGCCTTTTTCACAGTTGCATTTTTCACCATGGCTACGAGTTTTTATTTACAAACTCGCAAGCTCGTAAAGCTGTAAGCCGGAAAAACTGGAAAACATGAAGGCCCGAAGACTCGAAAATCCAAAAACCCCAAAAAATCTCCAATGCGTAAATCGTTTATATTTCATCTCGAAACCGGAGATTTTCACAGCTCAAATATTGAAGAAGCTTTTCGCATAAAAGATATATGAAATCATGAACTGAACATACCAGAAATATATCTATATATATATATATACTCTCAGCCACAGGCTCAATCAAAGGAAACTCCTTGAGCAGGAATCATCCGCCTGATCTGACACCTCCTGATTTGTTTTTGTTTGCGAACAGCAGCGCCTGAAGCTGTTAAGGCTTTTGCTTTGAGTGCTCTGAAAATTGGTTCAAGCGAACGCAGAAGTGCTTTGACTTTCAAGCGGAATAGCTTCAAAAGCAATAAAGTCATTTTCACTGCGATTTTACATATGCGAGGCAACCCACTCATAAGCCTTGAGTTAGCTTAGGCTGCTCCTAAAGTCATGTCAGGAAGTTCTCTGGCTGTATTATCAGCAGATTTCTATATGCTTCGCCTGAGACGGCTACGCCTTGATGTGATTGTTAGCTCGTAGAGAGTAAAGGCAGCTATTGCCAGAAGATAGGGAGAGGGAAGGAGAATGAGAGAGAGAGATAGACTGAAAAAGTGAGTGAGAGAGATTGTGAGAAAAAAAAAAGACTGAGAGAGAGAATGACACAATAAGCGAGAGACAGAGAGCAAGAGACTGGCGCATTAGGAGAGAGAGAATTACTGAGCCAGTAAGAGAGAGATAGAGAGAGAGATAGACTGAAAAAGTGAGTGAGAGAGATTGTGAGAAAGAAAAAAAGACTGAGAGAGAGAATGCACAATAAGCGAGAGACAGACTAAGACAGTGTGCGAGAGAGGAATATTTTGAGAGACTGTGAAGCGAGATAGAGGGAGACTAAAACGGTAATGAGAGTAAAAGAGAAAGAGTGAGGTTAAATATTGTGTGTATCCGGGAGGCTCTTGACTTACCCCCTATAGGCACTTCACTCATTCAACTTACAGAAGGTAGACTCAAATATTTCACCTTCTAGATCTCCCGTTTCCCAATTGAATTCCTCAGTCTACACTTTACTTCAAATTTGGCTCTGATCAACCAGCATCTACTTTGATGAGAAACATAAGTAAAAGCCAAATCCAGTAAGGACGGTTCGACTAGAAGATACCCTGAGCCTTTTATCGACAGTAAGGCTATGAGATGAGTTATCGATAACGGACAAGCCTAGCTCAATTCAGCTTGATGGGCATCTGAGTGTCAAGACTTCAATAAGAAGAGCAGAAAGTTATGAAACTCGGAACTGTTTCTCAGCCGAATATCGCCAACTACAATAGCAGAGCAAAGCCGATTTTGATCAATTTGTTTCAGCTTTTGCAGCGTGAAAGCGTATTAAGCAGTCGGATATGGCCGTGAGCATTGTTCTTATACATGCCATATGTTTCGGGTATATAACAATCATAATGTTGGGCTTCACCTGCAGCTGTAAATATTTAATTTGAGCACACGCGCACACACAGCTGCAGGCCCACCTGTAGAGAAAGAGAAAGAGACAGAGACAGAGAGAAAGGGAGTGGGAGTGCGAGAGGTAAAAATTGTGTGCGTTTGCATTAAGTTTGAATTATGTATTTTTATTTGAAGTTTGCGAATGGTTTTCTTTTAGGGATGCCTTGCGAAATGGTCGTGGTCGTCGTTCACGTCCACGTCCATGTCCATGTCCACGTCCTGCTTTTGTTTATTTAATAGCCAACGCTTATTGGCATTGGCAGCTTTTAGGCGCTGGCGCTGGCGCTGGCACTGGCTCTGGCACTGGCTTGGCTTCGATCCATAACTCTCAGGTGCAGATTGCGTGGCCAAATGAAATGAAATAATGAAAACAATTTCAGCGAGCGTGCATTGAACTGCAATCGAAGTGGACGACGAGCCAGCAAGGACAACGCACACACACAGGACACAGGACAAAGCGAAACGACCAGCGACCAACGACCAACGACCAACGACCACCGACCAGCAGCCAAGAGCCAAGAGTCAGCAACAAACTTCAAGCCAAATACCTATTAGTTATGCTACGTGAGTTTTTATGGCTCTCTGGACTTTTGCTGCATCAAGGCATACCAAGGATTAGCTAATACAGAAAAAAGTAAGAAGAAGAAAAAAAGGAATAAGCAAAACTAAGCCAGCAAAAAAGTGGCAGAGGCTTTGCGGGGCTTTTGCTTTGTGGCACAGGAAGTCGCCGGCAACTGCTGTGGTCCATCACTTTGCCACTTTATGAAGCACTCGAATTGTTAAATATTGGATATTGAAAGCCGCCGCGCCACCTGCGCCTTGCCAGCTGCTCAAATTGAAGCCTAGACAAAGCGTCAAACAGAAACCAAACCAATCTAAAGTGGGCTCAAGTCTGCATTGCCCTAAGCTGTTATGGAAGGTGTGCACCTCTCTCTGTCTCTTTCAGACTTCTATTTTTACATCTCAGTCTTTATCTTTCTTATATCTATTATTTTATCTCTTCTCTAACCCTCGTTCTATCCTCTACTCTCTACTCTCTATCCCTCTCTCTCTCTCTCTCTCTCTCTCTCTCTCTATTAAAGAATGACCTTACTCAAATATCACATTTTGCTCTCTATCTCTGTTCTCCTCAACTCTCATCTTCTCTTCTATCTCTCTCTCTCTTTCGCGTTCACTCTTTGTCAATGTGTCTTCTCTCAGTCTCAGTTTTCTCTTACACATTTTTCTCTCTTTCTTTTCCTTTTTTTCCTTTCTCTTTATACCTCCTTTCTCTCTCTCCTCGATCAATCGCATTATCTTTTCTCATCATCATCATCTATCCTACTTCCATCCCCCTCACTCTGCACTTTCGCGCTTCGCCTAGCTGACACTCTCTATCAATATTTCATTATATCTCTCTGTATTTTATTGTCTCTGTCTGTCTCTCACTCTCATCTTACCTACCTCCATCCCTTTTTAAAACCCTTTGTCTTGCTCAGTATCTGCGTCTAGCTCTCTCTCTCTCTCTCTCTCTCACGTTCTCCATCTATATCAGTCATCCGTTTTGCTCTCTCTTCTCTATCTCTCCCACCCTGCCTTTTTGAACTCATCTTTCTTCGCCTTGCTCAGTTTCTCCGCCTAACTCTCTCCCTCTCTCGCCATCCAACATACTCACTTTCTCTTTCTCTCTCTCACTCTCTCTCCATGCATATATTCAATGACAAATGGGACAACTTAGTCAACTGACTTTTGGACATTGCTTCCTGCTGCTGATGCGGCTGCTGCTGCGTGTCTCTCTCTCTCACTCTGTCTCTTTCTCTCTCTCTCTCCCTGTGCTTCTGTCTGTGACCTATCAAAGCAGCCAACTTCACATACATTTTGAGTTTGGAAATCGCTAACGACCAACAGCCAAAAGACAAAGCATTGCGGGTGTCCACACACACACGCACACACGCATACATATATATTTATATAGATATATATAATTTGGTCCTCGTTGTCATCCTTGGGCCGCATCCTGTGCGACTAGCAAAATGTCACGTACATGTCCAAACATGCAACAAACTACATAAATGTTGCGTTTTTTTTTTTTTTTATTTTCTGCTTTGCTTTTTATATTTAAAAAATCAGCGCTTGCCACGCCCCCGCATGAAGGCAGCTCGACATCCTGCCCGGGACACAGCAGGTTATCCAACAGGCAGCCAGAGAGCAGGAAGTACTGACAGATTCGAGAAATAGACACCGCTCCCATCTTCTGGCTGAGGCGACCCCCAGCGACTGCAGCTAATGTCAACGTCAGGGCTGCTCCTTTGTCGATCCCTTGCCTTCCGCTTTTCGGGGACAACTTTGTGCCGCTTTGTGTCGTCAAATGTCTGAACTGGGCCGCAAGGGCGTGACGTCATGCAACGACAGCGGCAGCAGCAGCAGCAGCAGCAGCAACAACGAAATTAAAATAAATAAAAATATATATATATATTTAATATGAATCAGAGCAGTCAACTAGACTCGCCAGATACCCTGTATAAATACTTATCCCACACTCAAGGTATAAATCATTTCAGCTAGTTTTTAGAAAGATATTTGTTCATTAGCTTAGCTTTTCTAGGCTAGAAAATCAGAAATGGAAAAATCGATCATTTATACTCTCAACCTATAGAAAATTTGTTAATATATATAATTGTATATAATTTAGGTATATGATATAATATATAGTACAATAATTATAATAAGGGTAAATATTTGTATATAATATAGAATTTTCATTAATTGACTATCAAAAACTTGCATTACAAATTTCATGTCTGTAGCTTCTCTAGACTATGAGTTGCTTGAGTTAGTTTATCAAGGGTTGAATAACACGTGAGACAAATTAAAGAATTTTCTGTGATTGAATCCCAATAGCATATATAGCCAATTCCATGTTTCTATCTGCCACAGATTCTGAGTTCCTTGAGGTAGCTTACCAACTGAAAGAAAATATATTATATATAATACAGAATCTTACATATTTAGGGCTTTTATACCGAATTATAGATCAATATTTCTTATAGATGCCAGAGATTCTGAGTTCCTTGAGGTAGCTTACCAACTGAAAGAAAATATATTATATATAATACAGAATCTTACATATTTAGGGCTTTTATACCGAATTATAGATCAATATTTCTTATAGATACCAAGTTCCTTCTTGATGACTCTAAGCACAGAGGGTAGCCAAATTTCCTTTTCAGAATCAGTCTCTCAGCATTTTAGGTGACGGCCCCATTTCACAGGGTATGCAAATACAGAGCTGCTGATGAAAATGCGAAAGATGCAGAGGAACTAGCAACACATTGCTTTCCATTTTCAACACACTTGAACATGCTTCCGCACTTAGGCGTGTGCGTAGAGTGGAACTGGGGCTCGCAGCTGCAGCAGTGCAGCTGAAGCTGAAGCTGAAGCTGAAGCTGGGGAGTTTATTTCTTTATTTGAGTGGGTAACTCCGGTGAAGTGGTGTGAGTGACACGAGCTGCAATCTGCTCACCTCGTCAGAGCCCGCAGGCAACAGCCCATTAAGTGTGCACTTCACACGCCTACTAAGTTCATATTACTTACTTAGTTGCGTTTTGTTACGCCCCCTCCCACACAGCCTCTAGCCCCCTCTCCATCCACAGCCCATTTTCCAACTCTTATGACTGCCTACAAATCTTTGCCACGGCACAGGCACAGGCACAGGCAACTAACTAAGCATTAAGTTGAAAAGTTCCAAGACTTCAACTGGCGCAAGGATTTTAACTAGCTTCAGAAGTAATTCTAATGGTGAAATTAAAAAAAAAAAAAAAAAAACTTAAAAAATAAATAATATAAAAAAATTAAAAAAAAAAAATGAAAAAAAAAATGGAGAAAATATAAAAAAATTAAAAAATAAAATAATTTTTACAAAATTGTAGAATAATTTTTAAAAAGCTTTACAATAATTTGTCAAAAAATTTCAAACATAATTTATTTGTTTTTATTTAGTATATATTTCTTGTTCATAAAAATTGCAGAATATAATAAAAGATGTGGAAAATTGAAAAACTAAAATATGGATACAACTCTTTTTAAGTTATCAATAACTTTATCAGCTCTCGAATAAGGCTATCGGATATAGCCAAGCTCAAACTGTTCCAGTTTCGTTTACATTCGAGGCACACACACATCGAGCTCGACTGTGGCGCACAGTAGCTCAGCTAGCTACAGTTACTGTCCCAACTCCCAGCTCCCCCGCCACGCCTGCCGGCTGCCTCTCAGCAAAAGTCAAGTCTCAAAATTTAATTACGTCACAAAGAGCATGAAGCAGAAAATCCGCAGAGAAAGCAATCGAATGGGCAAATGGATCGAGAAGGGACGACAGCAGGTGGTGGCACTGCCGTTGCTCTCGCTGTGGGCGGCGTTGGGTGGTGCGTCGCGATGAGGTGGCGGCCGTTAGCCAAGACAGCGCCACATTTTCAAGCATTAACGAAATGCTTTTAATTGTGCACTTAACGCTCGTAAAATGTGATTTAATAGTTTTATTTGGCTTCAGCCGGATGGCCGTCTATCGGGGGGCAGGGACGTTGGGCATGTCCTAGTTCTGGGCGCTGGGCTCTTGGGCGGAAACGGAAGTGAAGCGCATTATAAGTTGGTCGCGCAGTTTCCTATTAAACCGTAAGCAGTGCGACAGTCCAATTGGAAACGACAAACGAAGTGAAAGCCGAACTCAGTCCACACTACTCTCGCCCTGCCCCCGCAACCACCTGGCACGACGCCACGTGGCTCCGCCCCCTTAGGCCGTTTGGGGAATTTGCCGCAAAAATGGCAAAGGCGAAGAATAAAATGCGAATTGTTTTCCATTTTGTTGCCGCTCTAGGGGAGCGCGGGCTGCTTGGGAGTGCGAATCTGTTGAAATCAATGGAAAATTCAAGCTGCAGCACACACACACACACACACACACACACACACACACACACACACACACACGCTGATTGCACAGCCAAGTCCCATAGCAATTTACTCCACCAAACATATATACTACATCCGTATGTATATGTTTATATCGTTTTTATAGCCTGAATCCATAGGCAGATAGGTGGGAAGTTCTTAGAATGCATATGTCCGGATCAAGTTCTTCTGTATGTCTGTCCCATTTCTTTCCGTCTATTTGTCTAAGCATTCGTGTTATCACTCTCTATTCTTCTACGTTTTCGACTGTCCGTCTCTTGTCAGTCTTTCCGCTTGCTTCTTTCTTCTTTCGTCCGTCCGCCGTCAATTAAAATTGAATCTTTCCACTTTTGTCCTTTTTAGTCCATTCTAGTTGAATTTTATTTTTTTCTCCTCCTATATATACCACTCTATATACCTAAATTTTTACCCCAAAAATATATCTTCATATCTTTAGTTCCCAATACCTTTTCCCCCTCAATCTTAACTCATTCCATATATTTTATTTATCCGTATATATATTACTCTAAATTCTGTATTCATTCTATATACTCATTGACTCCATATAATCAATTCGTTCCATACTCTATTCACTCTTTATACTTTATTCACTCTGTAGCTCAATTTACTCTTAAATATTCTATAATATATACTCCGTATAATCCATATACTCTATTCACTGTATATAGTTTACTTAACCTTACTTCTTTATTCACTCAATAAACTTAATATAATATATTCACTGTATAGTATCCATTTATTCAATAAACTTTATTCACTCTACATACTCAGCTTAATGTAAACACTCCATTTAACTTATATCATCAATTTATTCGAAATATTCTATTCTACTTTATATTCTCTATTCACTGTATAGACTCAGTTCATCCTATAGACTCTATATACTTCATATACTTGTTTAAACCAAATTCGATCCATATACTCAGATTACGTTATACATTTTATTCACTCTCTATACTATACTCTCTATACTATATTCACTCTGTATTCATTTTTCACTCTACATACTCAATTAACTACATAGACTCCATATACTCTCCATACATAATTCGCTACAATATTCACTCTATATATTCTATATATATTTCTATATATTCTAAATATTTTAAATATTTTAAATATTCTATATATTCTTAATATTCTATATATTTCAAATATTTTATATATTCTATATATAATATTCTTAATATTCTATATATTCTAAATATTCTATATATTTTAAATATCTTATATATTCTATGTATTCTTAATATTTTATATATTCTATATATTTTAAATATTATATATATTATATATATTCTTCATATTCTATACATTTTAAATATCTTATATATTCTAAGTATTCTATATATTTTATTCTATATATTCGCCCCACATTCGCTATTCACTCCATGCACTCGAAATACTCTACATATCTATGGCAACCACATGGGTCTACTCAATTATGTCCACGTGAATGCTCTTCGCCTTGGATTGTTTTGTGTGTGGCAAATGTTTTGCTGCTTATCATAATTTATTTATTTTCAAGTTAATGCATTATCCTCACCCAGTTCGCCCTGAAGTGGAATATATTTTAAGTATGTTAAGCCCTTTGCGGCTGAAATCACATGGCTGCAAATATCTTAAGCCTTTCAGATGGAATTCAATTGATTGAAGAATTTGCCCAACATAATTGATGGAAACAAAGCCAAGGCAAAGAGAGACAAAGACAGAGATAGAGAGTGTGAGTGGGAGAGAGAGAGAGAGAGAGAGAGAGAAGCAAATGAATTACGTTTAATCAAAATGCAACGAAATGTTTTGACTTGAAATTTTAATTGACACAAATTGCGCCAAGCGAGGGTCGGCATGAGCGTTTGATATTGTTAATTCTCACTTAAATTAGTGCATGGCATGCAATTATTTTATTGCACATCCTGTGAGCCGATGGAATTCCATTAGTCAAAGTCAAAGCCGAGGCCCATTTGGAGGGGGGACGGTTGGCTGCCAATCGATTTTTGGCTGGAATTCATTAGAGAGACGCAAATTGTTGAGCAATTTGACACATTTCATGGGCAAACGCTGCGTCCCAAAGGGCACATCAACGAGGGCCGTTCACAAAGTTGACCAAAAGCCAAGAAGGACTCAATGCGAAACTCGTCTAAACTTGATATATAACTGATGTGTTAGAGATGGAGCTCAGCCTAAAGCTGCGACGAGGTGCGCTCTTAGAGTTAGCTAAAGGCTTGCAAAGAAACTCTCTCGAGTTCTTAACATTATTTGACGTAGCTCTAGATCTTTGATAAAAATGAGTCCATTTTCAGGCTCTACTCCATCAGCGAGGTGGAGTCTAGTCAGCACCTCGATTCAGCCCACTGATAGCATAGATAGCACTCGATTACGCATTGCGCAGCCCTCGCTCTTATCGTTACTCATACTTGGCTGCATTTGTATAGGTAAAGCCTGCTATCTATTGCCTGCTGCCTGCTGCCTGCTGAATGCAGCCGGTTCCAGCTGAAGGCCCAAATTGCCAGACAAATTGAAGGCAACAAATTGTGTGCATCAATCGTCGTTGGTCGCAAAACAATTCAAATGTAACAACAAATTATAATGATTACTTCATTATTTTTTTATTTTGTCATTTGTAGACTTAATTTTGTATTATATTTTCTGCAGTACGTGACATTTTTTTCCAATTTTTTATATTTAGGCAAGAAAATATTATATATAAATTATTAAATTATGAAAAATAAAATACAATAATTAAAAATGAAATATATATACTCATTTGATATAGTATAATATAATAATAATTAAGTATATATACATATTATATATTTAGTGCAGAAAATCAACATCTAGATTCTTCTGGCAAATTGTCTTTTAAATAAATTTATTGCAAAATATTCAAAAGAAAGTCTTACAAATTTATTGCATTTTTTAAAAAAAATATTTTTTTTTTTGAAAATTTAATTTTTCACTTATTTATAAACATATATAACTATATATATTTATTAAACAATTTTTAATATTTTTTTTTAACTTTTAACTTGAAAATTTTATATATTTTATATTTATATTTTATGTATTTATTTATTATTATATATAGTTTAAGTAGCAAATTGAAGGTAAACTTAAAAAATATTTTGAAGAATTTTATATTTTTGTATTTATATTTTATATAAATATTTATATATAATATATATTTTTTCGCAATATTTTAATGTATATTTTTTTTATACCCTGAATCCATTGAAAATGGAAATTTCAGGTTTATAGAAATAAAGTTATGTACAATTCATTATTCGCCGTAAATTTGTTTAATTGTTTCTCATTATGGGAAACTAAAATGTCAGCGACTTTAAATTGCAAAAAACTATATGCTAAATAAAGAAAAATTATTTTGAAAACATATTTTACTTATGCAGAAAATGCAAAAGAAATAAAAAATAAGAAAAACTTGAAGAGCTCATCAGCAAAATTTGATATGGCTAGAGATGAGGATATCTGTCATATATTTCACAAGCCAAAAGCCTTTGGCTTTATTAAAAGCAATTTTGAAAAGCACATATGTGCACACACGTGTGTGTGTGTGTGTGTGTGTGTGCCTAAACCAATTACAAGTGAACGACTAAACAAATTTTCAATTATACGAAAAGCAACTGCAGCTCCAAGCACACTGAGGCAAAAAGTCAGTTGGCAAATGAGTAGAAGCAGTAGAGCAGGAGGAGGAGAAGGAGGCGTAGGAACAAGTCGCCTTTAAGCTGAAAACTTTAAACGCTTTTTCTTGGCTTATCGCAAATGACAGATCTTAAAGTGCGCCAGCGCAAACACAACGGCAATCAAGGCCCAAACAGCAAGAGGCCAGAACAGAAATAACAACTAGGCCAGATTAAGCAAGTGAGTAGGTAATAGCCATAGGGCATAGCCGACTGAGGGATACTGTGTCTCTGAGCACTTTAATATAACGAGAGTATGAGCTGAGCTCAGTTGCCTTAAATTTAACGGAGCAGCTCTCAGACCTCTACCACTCCATCGACCCACAAGTCATCATGTTTAAGGGCCAACCAATATGCCCGCTTTCAACTGCCCTCAGCCAGCAGCTGTATAAATAGGTCAAATGGCCAAACATTGCCGAAAATGGGCAAGAATAGCGTAACGCTCCAATTTAACTGCAGTCGGTGTAAATGTTAACGAAATAATCGCACAGCGCCATCTAGCGGCGCTGTTGGGGCGGTGGGGGAAGCACCCGGAGCACTTAGCTCCCCAGCTTAAAAGTAAAAACGAACGAAGCAACTGCAAATAATCATGAGCATAAACATTGCCAAGCTCACTACGAACAACACAAAAAGGCCCATCCCCAACCCCCAGCCCCCATTCTCCCCGCCCCCCTCTCTCTACCACTGCATGCTTCTTATGTCGCTATTAAGAAGCAGTGGGTGGCTGGGCTGGCATTTGTCGCTAAGCTCAGACAACCAAATAACAGGTAAATGTCTTTAGCAGACAATTTGAGTATCCTTAAAGCATCACAATGAACTAGTTCACATTGTCTATGTAGAATCGTTATAAGCGGCACGAAGTCCCAAAATAACTCATCTGGATAAGAGTTTATTTTTTCTTTACTTCTCAGCTTCAATGCATAGCTTCATTGAGAGAGTAAAGCAAGCCAGAAGTATGTATCTTGAACTAATCTAGACTTACCCTGACTAATCTATATACATTTTTGACTACAACTAATTACACGCACGAATTATTCAAATTAGAAATAATCTTAGAGCTCGACTCAGGCATCCCCTTGACTATCTATCACCTTGGCTCAGCGTCTGCTAAATATTTGTCAGATCTTATATGCAGTCTGTAATAAATAGAAGCTTGATAAATTTAAATTAAAATATTCTAAATTAAATTCATTGAAATTATACCTAAATTATATGGATTAAAATTTAATCTAAAAAAAAATAATAAATTGATTAAAAAAAATTAAATTAATTATTTAAATGTAAATAAAATAAATCATTAAATTTAAATCAATTATTTTTTTACTTATTTTAATTAATTAAATCTATATAAAAGTAATTATTATATTATATTATATATTATTATATTATATAATTAAATCCAAATGTAATTAATTAAATATACATTAAATGAATTAAAATAAAAAATAATTAATTTACTTAAATAAATTTAATTAATTAAATCTAAATGAATTATTGATTTAATTATTTTAATTAATTAAGCTATATCAAAGTATTAATTAAATCCGACTTTAATTTATTAAATATACATTAAACTTATTAAAATAAAATTTATATTAAATACTTCATTAATTAATTCGATATTAAATTAATTAATTAAATATAAATCAAATTAATTAAAATTAATTCTAAATTAAAAAAATATCTGGAATTACATTGAGCTACTTTTGGCTAACATTCATCTAAGACTGGCGTATGAGATTTGTCTATGATATCTAAAAAGATTTGGCTTATAGAATCCTAAATACATAAACCATTATATCAAGGATAATTATATATAGCCAAGACAATTCATATATAGCTACTACAATGGCTGTTTGCAATTATTCAATTTTTTTGCTCATATGCACTCTACTTGATCTATGTAGCCAAGGTATGACCTAACCCAGTCAAAGCCTCGCTCAGCTAATACCAAAAATAGCTACTCTCCTTATGATAAGCTCATTATGTAGTACTCGATCTAGGTAGTCGACGAGTTTTTAGGGAGTTTCTGTTTACAATCATTTTTGAATGTGTTAAAGTAGTCAAAAAGTACAGCTCCGTCAAAGGCTGAAGCGAAGCTGTGAACAGACTGGGAGATGTCGAGATACCGCTATGGAGATCTGATATTGGAAGCATTCATGGAGTTCCGGCGGCCCATGGCGCTCGAGGAGGTGATCGAGTATGTGGCCGAAATGGCGGACAAATCAATTCAAGAGGTGCGTCTGAGTGTGGACAACACACTGACAGCGGCCTGGCTGCATGGCTTTGTGAGCCGAGACGACGAGCTCTACTTCCTGGAAGCGGCTGTCAAGCCCGAGCCCAATGCAGCTGACGATGCCAGTGCCAGCACCAGTGCCAGTGGCTCGTGCACAATGTTCGGGCATATCCGGAGCGGCAAGCGCATGAAGAGGACGAGCAGACGTAGGTGAGAGCACAGCAGCGGGCCCAACACAGTATCTCCAGCGTATCGAGCGATTCTCTCTCCCAATACAACAAATTCGGACTCAGAGATGGCCCCATCTCCATGACCCAAACCAATAGCGTACTGTCGGCCAGGTCTCTGCGACCTGCAACTGGATATCTTAATCTTAAATTACAAAGTATTTTGAATAAATATATATTTTATTTACTGACACTGCTGCATGCTATCGATATTTATTACAGGGTATCCGGCACCGACTGCGCCAGCAGCCAAAGGAATGCGGAGAACGAAAATACAATTGCGCCCGAAAATCGCTCAACGAATCAGTGCAAATCAAAGAGTCCATTCAAATGGCGCCCTGTGGGCGACCGATGCGATGCGATGCGATGCGAGGGTAGATCAGCTGGTTCCAGCACATGCCTGTGGCTCTCGACTAATGCAACTGCTTTGCAGCTGGCTCCGCTGGTTTGTTCTGGCTCAAATTGGGGTTTGTTCTGGCCAAGCGCCAGCGCAATGAGCGCATTGTGCTGCCCCGTGGCCAGCGGCGCTCTCAAACAAAAGGACCCACAGACTAACTGATGCTGGGCAGTCAGAGACCCACATCCCCAACCGCATCCCCCTGCGCTGCACGAAAAACAATCCAAGAAATCAGTCCAAAGCGTTCGCATTGAAATGTTGTTTTAATTGCGATTCACGACGAAACAGTTGTTTGTTGCTGGCCAGCCGCCGCCGCCGCCGCTCGTCCCCAACGGCAATCAATGCAAGGGGCAATGGCACATGTGTGGGCGTGGGGCGTGGGGCGTGGCACGAGCAGTTTGGGGACACACTTAGCCAAGGGCAGCAGAGCGCAGCCAATTGGCAAAAATGCTTTGACATTGGGTCGAAACAACTGCAAATGCAGCGCATTGGCTGCGCCTGCGCGACTAGCAGATACCCTGTGATATACCAAGCTATGCATTAGTTGTCAAATTTCATTACTCAATGTGCATAATTTGACTGCAAATTAATTACGCGTCTAAGCTTAATGTGCTCGACTAGCAGATACCCTGTAATAGGCAATTGTTACATTTATTAACTATAAACACAGTCTATACTTGAATTTTTGGCTGCAAATAAGTTGTAATATATTAATAACGAAATAGTACTTGACTAACAAATACCCTGTACAAAAATCAATACATCAATAGCTAAGCAGCGCTTGACTAGCAGATACCTCGAATGTAATATTTAAGCTTTAAAATTCATAGAAACATAATTTAATAGTTACTCGGCTTAAAATACCCTGTACATGAAAATGAGGAATATCAACAGTAGTGAAGGATATAATGGGCAGATCTATCATATATGGGTAATATATAAACATAAGCGAAGCAACTTCAGCATGTACCGCCTATGCGCATGCAATGGTTACAGGGTATAAGCATTAAGCATTCATTAACTTGACATCAACTGAAATTAAAGAACGAGCTAACGACAAATTTTCCCCAACTAATAGAGGGACAAACGCCAGGCTCGCGTCGCTATGCCCCATTTGTGTGGCGTTTCAAATACCCGAATTGACTGCATCATTTGTAGGCCCCAAATGCGCTGCGTTTGTTATTCGAATTCCCGCACAGATTTGGCATCAGATTTTTGATTCTATTTCTGTTTCCGTTTTCATTTCCAACTCGGAATCAGTTATTGATTCGCATTTTGCCGTTTGCCTTTGATTCTTCCGACGAGTTGGGCATTAAAGACCTAAAGCTGGCGATAGGGACTAGACGAGAGTAGAGTATACCCTATCAAATGCCCTTCGTACAGCGTAAGATAGATATGTCGAGTCTCAAGGAAATTGAAAATGTTTAGACAAAGATTTCAAGAACCCAAATTTTATATTTGCATATACCCGCATAGCCAATTATATAGGGTATTGACTATTTTTTAAATATTTCTGATTTTTAATCTGATTGAATTGTATTTGAAATATGATCTTAAGATACATGAAATGGTGCATACCCGAACATATATGTGCACAGGGTATAAGCCGTACGTTAATCAAAAGTCGCTATATATAGAGTTTGAGCTTTGCTAAGATTTGCCAACAGATATTAAAAGGATGTGTTTTATATATCGAAACATATAAAATATTTACAGGGTATCTCACAGCTAATAATACTAGTTAAATAAAAATAAGTGGTATATATATATTTTTATATAAATATATCTCTTCCTTACCACTCTTTAGCTGCCAAATAAAAATCGAACATATAAGGCAGTCTTCGATATTTACAGGGTATATAACAAAGTTTTTCCTTTATTTGCGCATTGATTCTTACTTAGAGTAATTTTTAGCTATGCAAAATATTAAATAAAAAAAAATTGGTTACGCTATGTATAGCTTATTACAGGGTATCTATGGCTCACTCTCTCTCTCTCTCTCTCTCTCTCTCTCTCTGTGCTTGTCTCACACAACCTCTTCAATTTAGAGTCTAACTGACCTAACTTAACAATATGTTAAATAAATCCAGTGCATCGATGAGAGCTAAATATTATTACAGGGTATCTGGCTTAAGCAGCCAGAGTGCTAACAGACGCTTTAAGCACATTATTTCAACTGTTGATTGCGGGGACTGCTGGGAGCGTTTGCGTTTGTGGAGCAGGAAGGAAGTCGACCGATTGTGCGCAACTGCAATGGGGACATTAAAAATGCATTCGCATCGATTTCCTGCAGTTCGCCCCGCCTCCCTCAGCTGGGGAGTGGTCAGCACAGCTGCTGCTGCGCTGCACCTGTCTCTGCCCAACTTGACTGCTCCCAAGGCGCGCGCGCTCATTGTAAACGTTGAACGTGAACAAATTGCATTAACCTCACTTTATGAGCAGCTGCTCCTCCTCCCCCTCCTCCTCCTCCTCCGCGTGCTCCCGTGGCGCCTGCTCCTCCTCATTAATTTCCTCCTGGCTTCTTATTGTTTGCCTTCCCTTCTCTTTCTTCCACTCCTCCTCCTCCTCCTGCTCCTTCATCGACTGTAGCTGCTCCTGCTGCACCTCTTCCATTTCTTCATTCTCCCTCTGTTGCTTTACCCCCGTCCTGCTCCTGCTGCTACCCCTCTCCATTCCTCTGCAGCTCCTTCCCAGTTTTTCTTTCGTTCTCCATGCCTGCACCGACCAGCTCAGCGTCTGCCTCGTCGCGCCTCGCTGGCTGCCTTGCGGAAACGATTGTGTGACCCGCTGCCAAATTGTTTGCTCGCCGCCAGCAGCGCCGAGGAGCCAGCGACCTCGTCCTTCTCGGGCAGATGCGCCACATGCAGTATGTCCCAGAGCAGTTTGCCGCTCTCCTGCGACTGCAGCAGTTCGGCGAGCTCCGTCTGGCTGAGCTGCAGCAACTGCCGCAGGCAGCCACCCTTTCGCAGCAGCCCGTGGACATTGCGCGTGTGGACGCCGGGCAGACGCAGCAGAAAATCGTGAATGGCATTGTTGTACTGCAGCTGTTCGCCCGGGGCCAAGCCGGCCTCGTCGCTGCCCAGTGCGGCGGCCACCTGGGCGTCCGGCTCCCCTTTGCCCAGCTTCAGCTCCTCGAACAGCTGCGCCGTCGCATACGGACTGGGCGACCAGATCAGCCGCAGGCGTGGAAAGTGCAGCGTGAGCAGCTGCAGCTTCTGCACGATGTCCGCATTCGTGGCCGTCGTCTGCTGCGACAGCATGAACTTGCCCTGCAAGTGGAACGGACGATTCTGATCGAACTCAATCAGCAGTATGGGCTTCGCATAGTAGCGCTGCATCTGCACGCACTGATTGTACAGCCGGCCCGAGTTGAGGGAGCCAATGAGATCCGAGATCGATTTGCGCTCCACGCACATCTCCGGCGTCAGAATGTAGTCGCCGATGGTGATGGTCACCGGCACCACCTCCAGCCCGCGGCGATGGATGAGACATGGCAGATCCGAGCGAAACTCGCGCATGTCCACAATGATTTTGGGCGTGATCCGGGCACTGGCCAGCGCCACACCCGTCGCGGCGCCTTGACGCGTACGCGCGTTCGTCGACTCCTCGTCGTCGTAGCTCTTATAGAGCACAAAGGCTTCGTCCGTCTTGCCATCCTGGTACTCGGGTATGACCATTTTCTATAAATAGAAGAAGCATTAAATCAGTCCAATCCAATTGCTAAGATCCCTCATCTCAATCTAAATTCCAGAGAAAATCCTACTCGCTCTGCCCTGCCTTTACGTTATCTTATTCATCGCCCTTCTATGTGCTTCTCACCACCACCAATACGCATACATCTCATCTCTCTCGCTCTCTCTCTCTCTCCGCATTCAAGAGAAAATCCTACTCGCTCTGCACTGCCTTAACGTTATCTCATTAACGCTCTTCTATGTGCTTCTCAGCACCTCCAATACGCATACATCTCATCTCTCTCGCTCTCTCTCTCTCTCTCTCTCCGCATTCAAGAGAAAATCATACTTGCTCTGCCCTGCCTTTACGTTATCTCATTCATCACCCTTCTATGTGCTTCTCACCACCACCAATACGCATACATCTCATCTCTCTCGCTCTCTCGCTCTCCGCATTCAAGAGAAAATCCTACTCGCTCTGCCCTGCCTTTACGTTATCTCATTCATCGCCCTTCTATGTGCTTCTCAGCACCTCCAATACGCATCTCTCCCCTCTCTCTCTCTCCTCATGCTCTCTCCTTTACTCACACTCTTCGTATCGATGATTAGCTCAAAGGCGGTCTTCTCGCGACGCAGACTGGTCAGATACGATTGCTCCTCGACGGTGCGCGCATGAATGAGGAAATAGATTTTCGTTCGCTCGTCGGGCGGCAGGCGACGGCGCGCCTCAAAGACCTCCAGCTGGCGTATGGCCGTCACGTTCGTATTGTACATGATGACGTAGTGGGGCTGCAGCTGGTCGAGCATGTGCTCCAAGGCCATGGCGCCCTCGCGCTCCGTCTTGAACGTCTGTAGGCAAATGCAGGGCTGTCGATGGGCCGCCAACGCAGCGGACACATCGAACTGCTCCAGTTCGGGTATTATCTCAAAGATCGAGGCATTCGGATCGGGATCCGTGGCCAGGGCCTGGGTCATGGTGAGCATGTAGCTCTCCTCGAACAGCTGCTGCTGCAGCTGCGCCTCCGCATCCGTTTCGCTCAGCAGCTGCGAGAGTTCGTCGAGCGCAGGCGCTGCTGGAGCCGTCGCCGCCGCCGCCGCCGCCGTCGTCGTTGGCTCCGCCTTAACAGTCGCCTTGGTTGCCGACTCCGCCATGGCGGTGCCTTGACTCTGCTTGGCAAACTCATCGCTCAGCTTGCCGACGAGCACCTCGTGGCGCAGCGCCTGCTGCAGCAGGTAGCGTGCGCTGCCTTGGGTCAGATACTGCTTCAGCTGATAGCAGGTGCGCGAATCCTGGCAGAGTATCAGCACCTTGGGCGGCTCCAGGTGATCGGCGCCCCGACGCCGACCCATGTCGCCGGGTATATCGTGCGTCAGCAGCTCGCTCAGCGCCTGCCACTTGGGGCATGGCTCCGGCTCGAATTCTGTGCGAAACAAAAAATAAATTGTGAAACCTCACGTCACGTGCTCCAATCGAGGCACTCACCATTTTGGCCATTGTAGACGCGCTGCTTGGACAGCACGAATATCTGCTCGGCGGCATCCATAAGCGTCCAGCCAGAGTTGCTCATGGCGTACTCCGTGCTGCGATAGCGTTTGATCAAGGCGTACGAGCTGACGGCATCGTGGTACATCGTGGAGCTGCAAAGCGATTGATTGACTGATTGATTGATTGTCTAACTGGTTGAGCAATAGAATTACTCTGATTGTTTGATTGACTGATTGATGACAGTGTAACTGATTGACTGATTGACGAACTATCTAAATGATTGACAGGTAATTTGATTGATCGAGACTGACTGACAGATTGATAGACTTAATGATTCTGTTTTTTGACCATTGATTGATTGATGAACTCAATGAACTTGGCAAATAGATTGATATATTAATCATGTGATTGACTGATAGATTGATGGACTGACCAGCATTGATTGATGGTCTTCAAGACTAAAAAGTTAATAAATTTCTTGATTGATTAATCACTGATTAGCTTTGACTGATAAGTCTTGAGACTGATTGATTGATCAATCAATCTTTAGTTGACTAGCAATGATTGATTGATAGACTGCGATTGATTGATTCAAAAATTAATGGACAAAGTGTTTTGGCTGGCAGATGATTGACTGCAACTGGCAGCAATGATTGATTGACCATAACAGATGGATAGTCCATCAGATTGATTGATAGTCTAACTTTGATTGATTAAGAACCTAATAGACAGAGTAGTTTTGATTGATGGATTGTTGGGCAATCAACAGATTGATTCACTGGAAAATTGATTGATTGATGATGACAAATAGCGTTAAGAAAAAATTGACTTAAAAGGTCAATTGGAGTCAAGCGAAACTTGAATGAGACTTGGAATAGGAGGAAATTCCTTGCCAGGCAACCGCTAGGTAACCCCCATTTTAAGCCACTCACATCATGAGACTGCGCAGGATTTTGAGATCCGCCACGATGAGTTTTGTTTGCGAATTGAGCTGATGCCAGATGCAGTCCAGTTGGGCCTGGAGAATCTTGTGGAACTTCTTGGTGACGCAGTTCTCCACGGTGACGGCCTCCATGTCGACGGTGCGATTGATGCGCTTGATTTCGCGCACCAGAAAGTTCATAATGTCCAGAATGTGCGTTTGGATGGAACTCATCCGCGTGGTGAGCGGCACGTGCAACTCGATGGTCTGCGCCTGCCACGGATGCAGGGCAGCGCGCACCGTGGCATGGAAGCGTGGCCAGATGTACAGCTGCTTGACAAACAGATTGCGCATGGTGCGCTCGATGTGCGAGTAGCCAATGGTGAAGGCTTCCGGGCTGCACGAGAAGGCCTTGATGAAGCCCGTCTTGTTCTGCTGGCGATAGAGACGCAGCGCGAACGCCTCCTGGCAGCTCTCGATGATGCTGTGGGCGCGCAGCACAATGATGCCTGTTATCAGGTCAATGGGTATGCGCTGCTTCAGCAGATCGACCACAAGGATCCGTGTGGATATGAACTGAATGCCGCCTTCCAGATAGACGCGTTCGCTGCGAACAGGAGAGGGGCAGGCCGGTTAGCATTGGTTTATTGTGGGCAGGCGGCACCTACCGTTCGGTGGCCGTGTTGGCCACCTCGTGCACATATTTGCTGTCCAGCTTCGACTTGTAGTACTGCTCCTCCCAGTCGGCGCTGTTGATAACCAGCAGCAGGTTGCCCGCATCGCTGTAGACCTTGAGGATGTGCAGCAGGACGCGCTCGTAGCTGAGGCCTCTGCAAGCAAGGGAATGCATTAGCTGGCACTTGAGTTGCGAGTCTGCCTGCAGTTTACTTGGCCGCCACCAGCAGTCCATCGGCGTGCACTGTGTCGA
>JAWNPI010000068.1:1605000-1867500 GCA_035047625.1 Drosophila mettleri | reverse complement strand
AATGATCAATGGAATTCATGTTTTGTTATTATATGCTACTCACTGTATGGATCGAAGCGAATCAACTCTATTTTATCGGCGAGGCGCTCACGGAACAGATTGAACTGATGGCCGCTGACCACGCTCTCCATCAGCACCATGATGCGCCTGTCAATTGTCAAAAATTATCTATTAGTCACAGCTGGCAGTGCTGTCTGTTAACGGGCTGTCACTTACTTGCTCTTGACTTTCTTGAATAGCACATCTGTCAGCCTCATTTTTGTTACAATTGGGCGAATCCAACAACTTATTTTGGTTAACAACTGAAAATGTTGTGCAAGCCGACAGCAGAAAAGGTGCTAAAAAACGACAAACACAGCTGATCGCTCAAACATGCCATCGAGCTATCGATTGTTGTAATCGCCAAGCTGAGCGCGCAAATTTTAAATACTAAAATAGTGAAATAAAATAAATAAATTATTAATTATTTTTATTATTACAGAGATAAAAAATATTTTTCCATTGATTTTTTCAAGCAAACTTAATTGTTGTGCTAAAAAAGAGCGCCAAAAAATACCATAGACTGCTGGGCGCTAAAATATACCGATAGCTGAACTATCGACTGAATTTTTGTTTGAGCGTGATATTTAAAATTTGAATGTGTTTTAAATATACGTCAAATGAATATAATAATCTTATTAATTTGCCCCATTTTAAGATATTGCTTCCATTTAATTCGCTTATTAACTTTGATCATTTATAATTTGCCACAGTCCCGTTTTATAATGCGCTAAAAAATACCACATCGCACACACGCTCTTATCGATTATAATATTTGTCTTCATTGTCATCAGCGCGCGTAATTCAAAGTGTATTTACATTTGTATTTAATGTCTTTGTTTGGCTTGTATTTGCCTTGAGCTGACACTGAAATAGACTTAACCTTCTGCAAATACGTAAGTCATGTGCACGTTGGCGTGTCCCTGAAGCCAACGCAAAGCAGAGCTTAATCCACTTAAGTTTCTCTTTTAAATAAACGTACATTTAAAGCAATGCAAACAACATCGGAGCGTGCCTGAGCGCCCCATCTACCAGTGACCCCGCTCCTGAACCTACTCTTGGTTGTGTGTGGCTTACGATCTGGCTGGCTAGACAAGAGTCACATCACACACATCAATAAGCGCATGACTAGACTTCCGCTGCCTACGTCGCCGCTGCCGCCGCCGTCGTCACCGACACCTTTTGCTCTCTTAGTCCCCCCTCTCTCTCTCTCTCACTCTCTCTCCTGTGTGTGTGGGGGGTGTTTCCTTTCCGTTTCCGTTTTGTTGCGCTGGTCGTTAAATAGCTTAAGCTGATACAAATTAAATTAAATGAATACATAGCAAGGCGCTCATTGTCAGGGTCAAAGAGGAGGACGGCTGAGGACACGACGAGCGCACTTCGGTTCGCCAGCACGCACACATAACCTCAAACAATGACGCCAATTGGCACAAAAGCTTAGATGTGTAATCCGGTCGACTTGACTGGTAACGGCAACTGTAACGGTATTGTTGTTGATTCTTGGACCCATTACCATACATGAACGTAAGGTCAACAGCATCAGCGGCGGCAACAAGAGCTAAATAAACCAACTTTACGCAACTAGACACACGCACACAAGCTAATGTGTGCGCGCGTGTGTGTGTGTGTGTGTGTGTGTGTATATTTGGATTATAGTAAGAATAATCAGTTCGGCAGCGGCAGCAGCTGTAAAGGCGGTAATTTGCCTTCATATGCCTGCCATTGGCTGCTCACGTGCTTTCGCACGTTGCCTAACACTAATGTCAAAAAGCACGTGTATCATCTCGCTCGCACCAGTACCAAAACCCTTGCTGCCTTGAATGCAGCCAAGCTTTGGCTAGTGCCAGCTTTAGAAACCAAACAAAAACATGAAAACACACACACACACACACACACACACACAATACACGCGCGCGGCAACTCTGCACAATGCTGCCCAAAAAAGTAGACTAATAATTTTGAGCTAACGTATTATAAATAACCATAATATATAGCATTGTTGTATGGGAAAGAGTTAATTATTTAATATAATAATATAAATATTGCAAAATGTCTAAAACTGAGCGCCCTAAGTAGAGTTTCGAAGCATGCACTTTTGTGCTGGACGCGACTGTTGGCAAGCACAAAACTCACTCAAACACACACACACAGCAGCTGCTGCTGTGTCGTCGCACTTGTAGAGCTTTTTACAGCGTATGGGGCTAAAGCTGAAGCCAAAAAGCTCACTCGGCTGACGACAACGTCATCGTGTAAATAAACGCAAGTTCAGTTTATCAACGACATTCGTGCGAGGCGGATGCGAAAGCGCGCGCAACACTCTCTGCCCAGTGCCATAAACAAAACACAGACAGGAGTAGTAAGAAAAAGTTGCCTCTTTTTCAATTCTGAGTCCGAGCCCAAGCAGCAGCAACAACAACAACAACACTAATAACAATAACAAACAGCGTGAGCAGCTTCTAGCTCCTGCTTGCTCCTCTTGTTGTTGCCAATAAGATAACAAAAAAACAATAACAAATTTTTTTTGTTATTTTTTTCGCGTGTTTTGTGTAAATAAAAAGCGTAAAGCAACTTTTTCTTACCATTTCTGAGTGTTTTTTTTTTTTGCAATTTTTTCATGTGTTTTTAGAAATTACCAAAAAAAATTAATATAAATAACGAAATGGCAAACAAAAAAATATAAACAACAAATCACAGACAGTACTTGCAGCAGCAGCAGCAGCAGCGTAGCAGACGCCAGCGTCAGCGTTGACAGCGGTAAGCATTCAAACTATTAGTTAAAAGGCCAAAGACAAAAACAAACAAAAAAAAAAAAAAACATTTGCATTGCTTGGAATTCTAGCTTATGCGCGCCTTATCTCGCTCTCGCTCTTTCCTCCTTTATCTCGCTGCGTCTGTGTGTGTGTGTGTGTGTGAGTTCCTGTTAAGTTTGTTATATGTTTGTGTGTGTGTGTGTTTAAGCATGTCTATGAGTGCGGCAATTCATGACTTTTTTTTTTTTGTTTTTACAGCGCGCTTTTAGGCGCATCGCGAATGCAGCCGAAAAAGCAGAAAAAAAAGCAGAGCAAAAATAACTAATTAAAATGTCCGCAACTGTCAGTCGCACGCAGCATACCTAACCCTGGTCTGGCTGCGTGCCCTTCCGCTTCTACTTTTGCTTCTGCTCTTTCGCTATGCATCTATTCATGCCCATTGAATTTCGCATCCTCTCGACTGCGTCCTTGGCCATGCGCCCACACGCAATTGCATTTACAGTTACGGACGTCGCAGTCGGCGTCGTTTGCCGCTGCTGCTGCCGTTGCAGTTCCCTTTTATTTTTTGCACATTCCTTTTTCACGTTGTTTTTGCCGTTACCTAGAAATTGCAATTTTCCATTATCGCACAGATTCATTTATCTAAGAACTCCATAACTGATACCCTGCAATTGGAAAATTAAGTCAGTGTGGGTGTATCTGACTAAATCAGCATATGATGATCATTTAAGTATCGATAATCGATCAAAATTTATACTAAACTCTTTTTTACAAAATCTCATGAACATAGGTAAATTAATTGACCTGTTTCACAGTTTCCCTGCAAAACTTATTTCTCGGGAACTATTTTTTCTTTTTTCTTTTCTTTTGGGGTATTGAAATTAATTCCTCAGAGACTCAGCAAATGATTGTATACAATTTCGTAGTTCCAAGAAAAACTTAGCTAAGGTTCCTGCTGAGTTTAAAATACCTCCCAGTGCCAAGCACAAAGTTTCACTTTCTAATAAATTACTAAGAAAATAGCCGTAAATAAATAAATTATTATTTCAATTTCTATTTTAGTTTAAATCGATTAGTATCGAATTTCATATTGTTGATATAAATATACACAGAGAAAATTATATGCAAAATATTTTATCGAATCCCAAATACTTTGGATAAAGAAGAAGCGTGAATTTTACTTAATAGACATATACATATCATATATTACAACATTAAGATTTCTGTTAACAAACTTTTAATTTTAAAAAAAAATTCCCTTTCTCTTATAGTCACAAATAAACCTTTTCCAATATTTCCCAAATATCTCTTTTACACATTTTAATTCCCACAGCATTTGCTCAGAATATTACAGTTAGCTTCAAGCTTTAGCGGTTACTCCGCTTACTCTCTCTCTCTCTCTCCTCCTACCGTATAACATTTCAAATATTTCGCTTCAACATACAAAATACAGTTACTTCAAAACTTCAGCAAAGTTGTTAAGCTGCATATACAGTACATACATATATAAATATATGCAACGGTAATATAAGTGCACAGCTTTTACTTACTTCTTTTCTCATTGTTCTTGTAAATTTGGCAATGTTCGGTAAGATCAGCCGCATCAAGCTGACTCCCAGCTTCAATTAGCATAAAAGCAGCCACGCCGACTGGCAGGTGAAATGCGTAAATAAACAAATGAATCGGAAAGCGAATTGCGGGTGCGAGTTAGAGAGAGTGAGCGAGAGGGAGAGCGAGTGAGCCGCAGCGCAGCACACAAGATACATAAGTAAATGAATAAATAAATAATGTAAACAAAATATTAAATTAGAAGAAATTTACTTATGCACGCCGACGCAAACACAATTGAATGGAGCGAGAGGCAGAGTGAGAGAGTGGGTGAGAGCGAGAGAGGTGTGAGAAGGCGGCTGGCATACAAAGCACATACAACGTAAATTGTGCAAAAGCCCATTATAAATAAAGCAAAAAATTTACACACACACGCTCTCTCACTCTCCCTCTCTCTCTCTCTCTTTCTTGCTCTCTTTTCGCGCTGCTCACTGCTGCATATTAAGTTTGAGTAGCACTGGGCATCATTGCAGACACTTGTTCCTTTTTTCATATGTTCGCAGTTGTGAAGCAATTGCAATTTGAACAATAGCAGAAGTTTCTGTTTGATTGGTTGGTTTTGCAATACCCTAAGATAAAGTATAGAGTAAGTATTCAAGTATTCAGATTATATAATTTTTTGCTATATAATATTTTGCTTAATATAAAACATAATATGACAAATATTTTATCGCTAAATATTTCAATAATATATATCTATGTGCAGATATAGGGTATTTTCTCTTCAGTCTGTCTTTCAACTATGTTAGAATTTTTTTTGTTTTGTTTGTTTGCCTGGCTGCTTGATGTGAAGATTGTGCAATATAGCTACAATAACAAACAATTGCCGCACACTCACTGCACACACAAACACACGCACAGCCAGGTATAAAGATAGAGATATGCATTTAGAATAGTGTGAGCGAATTTAGCAAATGTGCACTCTCGCGCTCTCGTGATCGCTAGCCACGCACACGCTCATATCTTCCGCTCTCACCACACTCTCCTTCTTACACTTTCGTTGTGTTTTAATAAACGAATGGCGCGCGGCGGTGACGGCGGCGACGGCGGCGCCAGCGATTGCAAGGCGTGCGCGTATCCATTGCTGCGGTGCTCTCAGCCGGTCAGTTGTTTGGCTGAGCTTTTCCCGTTAGCCCACTCGCACTCGCACTCGCGCACATTTCCCGATAAACACAACAGAAACGAAAATCCAATGAACAAATATACTCACACGCACAGACAAGCATTAACACATAGAAGCCGCGTCACGGCGACGACGGCAACGTGTTTCAGTTTCGATTGTTTGGCAGGGCAAAATACATAAGCTTTAAATACAGTTACTTGTTATACACAAGGTAGCAGGCGGTCAAAAGTACGAAACGCTGTGCAAAATGTTGCTGTTATTGTTATTGGATTGATCTCCAAATATTGTTTCTTTTTTTTGTCTTTGTCGCGCGTGTGTTTTTTGTTCATCTTTTGTTTTAGTGTGTGCGTGTGATAGCTAAAAATGCAACAAATTTGCTACAAAGAGCAGGTGGCAATTGCTTAAAGAGCACCCAGCCGTAAAGCGAACGTAAGATAGCAGTGTGTGAAGAGAGAAGGGAGGCGAGAGCAAAAGCGCGCCATTGCGTCGGTGAGTGTTTTATTTGCTGAGTAAAGTGCCTCCCAAACTGTATTGAGTTTACAATCACTTTAGCCACATTTTATGCTCAGTAGTTAATAACAAGTGTTTAATATAAAGCACGCTCCAAAGATATTAACTATAAAAATATAATTGTTTGCAAATAACAAGAAATTAAGAACAAATTTTTTTTTTTTTAATTTTAATTGATATTGACTATATCTATAGGTCTTCATCATTGATTGATTTGCAAATGGACACGTTAGCTTTGTAGCTAATAATCGAGAATTTAATTGAAATATTAATTCTCTAACAGCAATTAATAAACAGGCAGAATTTGCTTTACATGTGCGCAAAAGTTCAGACACGACAATACAAACAGTCGACAGGTGTTTGCTGATAGTTTTATACACACACACACACACACACACACACACAGACACTCACGCACACACTCTCACTTATATGTGCAGAGGTGAACATGAGGCATATTGAATTACATTACAAACTATTTTGTTTAATTAAAGTCGCGCTGCGGTTTGCACCTTTCACATTTCATGGCTGCTGTTGTTGTCTGGCATTAGTTTGATGAGAACATTTTCCACCATTTTCCATTACCATTACCATTTCCATTTCCATTTCCATTTGCACATTGCACAGTTCAATTCATCGAACGAGCTGTGCAAATGTCAGAAGCTGTTTGTCTTTGTGGTCGAATGGGCTCAAGGCACCGCCCGCCACACCCCCAAACCTGCTGCCCACCTGCCTGGCTGTGGTAGCAATTATAGTATTATGCACTAATTGGGTTAATAATAAGTGACAGTGTGTGACATTAGTGCTGGACTAGGCCATACCCTGTATTCATTTCATATATCATTTAACACTAGATAAATACTAAATATATCGAATATAGTTATCGATTATTAATGCACACAAGCTCATGTGTTATCAATCCAATTTGTATACCAATTTCCTGTCGATATATATCGATTAGTCGAATGCGTTGACCGACTAGAAGCGTTTTAGGCATAACCCCTGAGCTCTTCAACTAAATTAGAGGGTATAATCAAAATGGTCATCAGTTTATTGATAATTCTCACAATTGGTATACTTTTATTGCCTCTCTCTTCGATTATTTACTCTAAATATTATTATTATACAATTTGTCTATAGTTCTATATTCTATCGGTTCGACATATGCGCACATGCACATAGATAAGATATTCGTTCTAACGCAAATTTCGTTCACTTTCTCTAAAAACAATTTTTGGGCTGGGATCTAGTGATACACTTACAAAGGAGAAAAAAATATAGTAGAAGAGATGAAAAGGAAAGCGATAAGAAGCAAAAACTGAAACTACAACATTCACCAATCGATATAGTTCCTAGGTATTGGTGTTACGGCAAGGCCCAACTTATGCCTTTTACAGTTGACTATATATCTAGCTCTAGACCTAATTATGTGCTCGTATATGCGTATATACGATCAAAATACGGTACTGATCAGCAAGATAATTGTTAAGTAGATGCCAATCGATGCGACTGGCAGAGTCGGCTTCGATAGCGGATTCTCCAAGATGGCGTCCAAAAATCTGGCAGCTATTTCACAGGCAATCAGCTTCATGTTCGGCCAATACGATTGCAGCCAGCGAGATGGATTAATGAAGTAGATCGCACAGCGAGCTAGTCCGGGCTTCTGCTCGATATTCTTGATTTTTTCAATTTCCTGCAAAATCTCATCGTTTTGGCACTCTTTCAGCAGCATCGAGTGTTCACTGTGGCAAATGAAATGATAAAGAATCAGAGAGGGAGAAGGATAGAGATGCGGATGAAGATAAAAAGATGAAAAAGCGAAAAAAAAATGAAAAAGAGAGAAAGAGAGAGAGCAATGGCAAAAGAGAATAGGCAAATACAGTAAGACAGAGAAAAAAAAGAAGTAAATCGAGAAAGATAGTGAAAGAAATTGATAAAGGATCTAATGAAAAGAGATGCACACAGAAATTAGAAAGATAAATATATATAGAGATAGATATAAAATACATAATGACAGAGAAAGGGAGAGAGATAGAGAGAGTGCGGTACAGGTAGAGTGGCAAAGAGGAAGAGAACGGGAATGATAGAGAAGGAGATTAACAGATAAAGATACTAATTGAGAAATATTGAGATTGGGATGGATAGAGAAAATCAGCCTTAAGAAGAAAGAAAGAGAGAGCACTATATAGATAGAGTATGAAGATTAAAATAATATTAAAGACAACAGGAAAAACGTGTACTTAAAATATAAAGGTAGATATAGATGGAACAGGAGAGGGGAGAAGGAGAGCGAAATATATATAGATATTATAGAGAAAGAGAGTGAGAGTTAGAGTGATAGAAAGAGAGATAGAGAGAGAATCATATAGAGACACAAAGCTTTTTCTGTATATATATTTTTAGATAGATGGAGAATGGGAGAGAGTGACACAGGGAGAGAGAACTATTGCTGTCTGTATATTTCTACACAAATAGAAAGAGAGAAAGAGAGAGAGAGAGAGAGAGAGAGAGTAAGCTAAGGCTCAATTCACTTACAGTTCCAATTTGGCCAGCTCCTGTTCGTAGAACTTTAGTGTCTCGTATGCCTGTTCGATTTTCTCCTGCTTCATGTGGACGGCGACAACAATATCATCGTGTTGTGCCTGGAAGCGATCTTTCAGAGTGAATAGCTATATAGACATGGTAACCGTTTATGATTATTTGTATATAAATATATATAGAGAGTGAGAGAGAGAGAGAGAATCACCTCATCCTCCAGTTCGGCATTGCGCATCTCGAGAATGCGATTCTGGCGCTGCTGCTCGGCCAATTCGTGGGCGCACTCCCGAAACTTGGATAGCTCGCGGAACATTTCAGTTTTCGTAGAGCTCAGCAATTCGGCAAAACTATTGCATTCCTGTGTCTTCACGAGCAGCTCGTCGCGCAGGCTCGCCTCCGTCTGGCGCACCACGTTCAGCGCATTCTCAATGTTGAGGCAGCCCTTGGAGGTCACCTCTGCCGCGGTCTTCGCCTTACGCAGCTCCATTTCCAGTCGATCGCAGCGTCTCTGCTCCATGCAGATCAGTTTGTTGCGCAAAAATAAATCATCTCGCATTGAGCCAGCCTAAAATTATAGAAGATAAAGAAAACATAAAGGGTTCTGTTAATTGGAAGTCCTAGCCATAGTTTGTGTTTACATCTATCTGTGATTTGGTTTAGTTTAACTGAAAGCGACCTTTCCAGCAGAAATTCTCTTTCTGAGGAGCTCGATGCCCTTTCGACATTGATATGACTTTTGTTTGTGTTTGCAGGAAGCAAAATCGGTTTTAGAAATTTCCTTATAACTCGGTACCAGTTTTACTGGCTTTCCACGGAAAACAACAAGTTTCTACTCGGATTTCAGCTCATGTGTTTTGTCAGCTTCTGCAGAAGCAACCTGAGCGCTCAGTTCGAGTTTCGCTAAGGTTGTTTTGTTTGGCAAGAGATTCGGAGAAGCTTCTAGTCGTACAGCCCATTGCTGGGAAATCTAACTAACATCTGATGGAGCTTGTGGCTCCTCCCACCATGGAGCTCACCTTTATTTGATACTTGCGAACCAGCTCGTGCAAGTCGCAGACCTCGGCGCAGCGGCGGCGCCAGAGCCGGGCGAGGATTACATTGAAAACTTTGATGGCGCGCATACGGCTCGGCAGATCCATGTGATGGACCACGGCTGTTGCCTGCATGGCAAGCGGCTGCTGCTGCTGCTGCTGTTGTGTAATGGTGAGTGTGCTGGTTGCCGTTGGTGGCGTCCCGGTGGGCGGGGCGCGTGGATAGGCGTACTTTGATTTATGTGGTCGCATCATTTTCTCAAATGTTGAGCTCAGGTCTTCGATGTCACGATTGAGGCTCTGATCCATGCTGCCCCAATTGCCGCTGTGACGTTGCACTGTATCCTTTGATGACATGACCTTGCCTGCAAGCGGCCCAAGTTCAGGCAGATTAATATAGTGCGATGAGGCACAAATTTGAAGAGCTTTCACTTACCGCTTTTTCTCTTCACCTTTCTCTTTCCTCCTCTCTCTCTCTCTCTCTCTCGCTCTCAGGTTGTCTAAACTGTGTTAGCCAAAGGTGCAGATATTGTTTTTGATCTTAGATATATACATATATATTGATATATATATATATATATATATCTGCATATATATGTATGTATTCGCTGTGTGTTTACTTGTGTTCATTCCAAATGGGCCAAATATGTCCTGCATCCGTTCCCGAATACTCAATATATTTCTATATATATATTTACACACGGAAACACACTGACGATATGTGAAAATACGCCTCACGTACGTTTGTTCCTGATTCGAAAGCCAAAGCACATTTGATCTGACGGCAAATTTGTTTTCTTTTGTTTTGTTTTTTTTTTTTTTGTGTTTTTGTGTTTTTTGTTTTCTGTTTTACTTTTGCTGTTTGAAATAAAAGTGAGAAAAGTTTTTTCAATTTCCTTTCAAGCTAAACTTTTGAAATTCGACTCGAATGGCAAAGCTCATTTGTTTTCGTTTTGTCTCTATTGAAAAACTTTTCGATTCAGAGACGCCGAAATGATGAACATTAAATTTCCCACACGGGTTAAGAGTAATGCGAGTTTTCCAAAGACTCCAGCTGCTGTCTGATCTAAGATCGAAAATCAATTTGAGCTCTGCTCAATGGTGTCTAAATAGACAAAAGATGATTCTAGCTAGACCAAGGCGTGTCTATGCTTGTGAGTCAACAGACAAAGCTAATATTCAAATTGAGAAACTTCAAGATGCCAAACTTGACTTTTCGGAAATGTCTGCAATAGATTAGTTGAAACAAAAGATTTGACAGGCAGGCAATTGTTGTAGATTCACTCTTTCTGAAATACTAAACTAAATCTATAGTCGTAGCTTAGCTGATAATTCTTTTTTAGAAAGTCAATTATTTGCTTAGAAGCCCTATCTCTGGATGAACAAAGTAAAAGCGAACAACTCCTTAAAGGTTCTCTCTGTATAGTTTAGTAAAGGCGAACACGGAAAATGGTTTGAAATTCACTCTTTCTCTCTTTCACTCTCTCCATCGCTTTCACTCTCTCCCTCTCTCTTTTGCTCCCTCTGTTTTATCCCTTGAAAATAGAACACTTCGAAGCAAAACTTTACTTTTTGAATGATTTTTTCACAAAAACTCTGTAGAACTCTTTAGTATTGTGATTTGCGTATGACTCAAATTTAAAAAAAAAAAAAAAAAAACAAGTAAAATGTTTAGATTTTCTTAGAAACTAATTAGTAAATCGCTGTTACTAAGACTTTTGTTTATAGTTTGTTGAAGACTTTCACTCAACTTGTTAACATTTTTAAATTTTTTTAGAAATTGTGATTTAAAATCAAAGCAGATTTTGGTGGCTCTAATAGATTCTTGAGCCACAAGATAGTGGAAAACTGAAGAAACTAAAAATTGTACTTCACTTTACAGTTAAAAACAAATTTTTTTAGTTCTTTCTTTTTTAAGCTGTTGAAAATGGTTAAAAAATTCTCGCGTCAAACTATTTTTGGGCCCATTTAGGTGTATATTTATTTGTATATTCATAACGAAATTATGAAATGAGAAATTAAACTATTGACTTATTGACACGGCCGTTGTCCGTTGTCCGTTGTCTGCTGCCACACGCCATTTTGACAGTTTGAGCGCTTTGCAAACAAACCAACGGCCAATTTTGTAATGGGGCACAATGGGGGCAGGACACAGGAGACATGAGGCACGAGGCCGTTTGCAGGGGGCGTGGCGTTGACAGGCGTCAAACATAGTGGCTGATAAAGCGTGAATATGTAGCGGAGAAGGAAACACGAGTGAGAGTTACGTTGGCGCCTGGCAGGCAATTACCTCCAATAACTATAAATGAAAGTATCGAAAGGGAATTGTGTGAAAGTCACAGCAGTGCATGCACGACTCGGAGTTATCCACTACAAGCTTAATTGGGATTGAAATATATTAATAGGTTCATAGTATATATATATATATATATATCGTGTTAGCGACATAGCAATAACCAACATCAAACATGTTAAAATCAATAACTATATTTTTATGGTATATATATAAGATAATTTAATATATAATTATTGATTTGCATTAATAATACGCAAAGTGATAATTATCGATAAGTCCGCACACAATCAAAAATATACATATATCGATAAGTAAAAGTAATCACAAAGTAAATAAGTCCATTTGAACTTTGAGCTCCCCCTTGAGTTCCCGTAAGATTACAATAAAAACTATATTTGTTAGTAGTAACAAAAGAAATCGATGAATCATAATGTCAATCGATGTGCCTAACAATATACCCAGTTCATAGGCAATGTGCCACGACATTCTAGTAGTCAGGCACGACCTTTGCTTCGCAACCTAATGAGGATATTCCATAAAGTTCAAGGCTTTTCGTGTCGATTGTTGGCTACAAATTTTTGAAGCGCTGCAAACGCTGGCTTAACGTTTCAGCCAATTGCTAGGGAACGAGGCAACGCTTTGATGGACTGATAAACCGTTAGATTGATAAAATGATAAAGGGAGCCCAGTGTCTTGTTGCCAAGATTGGCGCACATAATTAATTAAAATATCATTAGAGGGGGCCAAAAGGAAATGCGAGCGATAGTGTCCTGGCAACGGACCATAAAACTGAGCTAAATAGTTCCAGAAGCAACAGGACGCCCAGATAAAGCCAGGATAGATTGAACGGGTAGATGAAATGGACGCGCAAAGCTGAAACTAAGCCAAGTCGCATACAGACACAGCTGGCCAAACTAATTATGCGCTCCAGCGCTACTGGAATCTTTTGCATATGAAAGCAGTTGTGAAATTGCCACGACCTTAGTCAGGATGGACTCACTCAGTCCACGCCTCCTTCCGCCCACCCGTCTAACCCCTTTTACATCGCACGCTCGTATTCCATTCAAAGGCCAGAGAATCTCATCTGCTGCGTCGCCCTCTCACTTTTTAGCATTGATTAAAAGTTTTACCAAGTCAATAGAAGCCAAGCCCAAGTCCAGGACGTAGTCCACGTGTCGTCCTGTCGTCCTGTCGTCCTGTCGTCCTGCCGACGCGTGACAGCTCAAAATGCAATTTGCAGTTGCTTCTGCCGTGTTAAGTTGATGGGGATTATTTAAATTTATAAGCGAGTCGAAAATATTCATGAAGAACCCGCTCGAGCTGCGTTCTCAAAAAAGCGAAGCAGAAATTGCGTCAAATCAAATTAACAATTTCATTTTCGACACGATTTCGCTCCCAGAAGTTATGAATTTTGCCATCAGCTCAGCTTTTATTATATGTCAGCCCACTTTATACTAGTTCAAAGTTGCTTAAAACTGATTAGAAAATAGGCTTCCACTTCAGATTTGTAAATCTGGACGACAGTTGGCTTCTATAGCATCCATAGCCCAGAATATGGCGAATATTTTTTAAATAAATAAAATTTCTAATATTCTAAAACATAGAGAGATTAATTATTACTATTACAATATATATGAGGAATAACTTGTTTTAAGAAATAATTTTTACTTTTATAGGAAAATTTTCTTTTATAAATAATAACCTTAGAAAAACCTCAAGTTTAGAAAATCTTATTGAAATATTTAAAAATGTAAAATTTACTTTAATCAAAAATATGTTGCATATTTTTTAATTTTAAAGTGTTTTTTTATTTATTTTCCCAGTTTTGTCTATCTATTTTTCTTAATATTAATATTTAAAGATTTCTAATAGAGAAAAAAGTCTAAGCTATAGCTAAAGTTTAAGTTAAAGTGAATCCAGAGAACAATTCCTAAAGATTCCTAAGATTCTGGGGATAAAACTTTAAGAGAAAAAAACTTCTATTTTAAAGTTTGCACACATTATAAATCTTTCACTTCTGACATACCCTCTAATACTCATAAAGAATGTTACTAAGCACATTAGCTATAAACCGAAGCTGAATTTCAATAGATTTGATCAGCATACACAGGGATAGAGGAGGAGGCAGAGAGGGAGCGATAGAGGGAGAGAGGGAGGCAAACTTTATAGTTTGCGGCTTATTGATAACTTATGAACTTTGATGTTGCTTTTTAAGCAGCTTTTTCTTTGCCGAATTCCAAAGGGGCGTGGCCAGGGAAGGCAGTGAAAAGGGGGCGTATCCGTAAGCCGTTTGGCATTCGTGAAGCATTATAAAAAATGTTCACTTAAGTTTTTATGCTTTTCTTTTTCTTCTTCTGTTTTTTGCTGCTGCATTTTTTCTTGGTCCACAGACGCCCACACGCTGTGTGCTTTTGGCAACTTGTGTATCTTCTGCTTCTACTCGGTCTTCTTCTTCATCGCCTCCTTCATCATCCTTTTGTTTGTATGTGTGTTTTGTCTTTCTGGATTCTGTGTCGGTTGTGTTTGCTTTGCCATTTTGTTTCCGCCATTTTCGCTGCTCATTTGCTGGCTGTTTATTTGCATAGCCGCGTGCTTTGACTGAGGCCTCGGCTATGGCTATGGCTACGGCTACGGCAATGGCAATGACTACGGCTTAGCTGCAGCTCAGCCCACCTGGGCTCAGCGGAGCTGCCTACCTGGCTTGCCAGCTGTGTTTTTTATTTGATTAGCATTTGTTTATAAATGATTAACAAAGAGGTTAATGTGGCCCCAGCAGCGAGCTAGAGACAAACAGCAAAGTGGGAGCTGCTCATGCCAGTGATCTGGCAACGCTGCCAAAGCTGGCAACAGCGGCACAGAAGCAGCTCAACCAGAAAACGTTAGAGGCAGACGCAGAGGAAGAGGCAGCGCCACTGCCAGAGTGAGCAAAGAAATGGAAATTTAGTTCATTAGGCACAGCTATGGGGCAATTTCTTAATATGTGTGTGTATGTGAGTGTGAGTGTGTGTGTGTGTGTGTGAGTGTGTGTGGGTGTGGGTGTGGGTGTACCAAGCTCTGGCTACGCTTGGAGTGCAGCAATGGCAACGCTGACGACCTTCACACACAGAGACAGACAAAGATATGAATGCGACTTCTTCTCTAATGTTTATGCTCGTTCAAAATGTGACAGACGAGTATATTGTCTCCAGTATATTCGTCTCTGAGCTAGGGATTTGAGATCTGGAACATTTTTAAAAATGGGGATATGATATGAAATTATCTTTAGAGACTTGGAAAGTTGTTGTCAAGATCAAGATGAAAGAAAACTGAAGAATGTCTTTTAAAGCTATAGAGCTAAAACAACTAAGTTCAGAGTTCTGCTTGATAATTAACTAATGAACGATAACCAATTAACGAATGAGTAGTGAACGAGCATTGGGCTGTCGGTAACGCTCGACTGCAGTATTCATACTTTGGTTTGTGTTCGTGCCTCGCGCTTTTTATGTTACATCGCACTCGCATTATATATATGTATATAAAATCATAAAAACCATGTATATATATATTTGTGTTATGTGTGCGAACATTCAAACATTCACCAAATTAAGGCCAGCAGCAGCAACAACTTAGGCAACAATTGCGCAGAGTGAAAAGTTCAGGGAACTCGCAATCTCTTGGGCTTCAACACACACACACACACACACACACACACACACACAGAGTCATCTTAGTATATGCCCTGTTTCTGTAACTGAATCTAATTAGGTAAATCTCAGCTTTATGTTTCCTCCTGTTAAGCCTGCAGTGCAGTTGCTTGACATGCGTTGTAAATTCTAAAAAATTATTTTCTCCCTTTTTTTTCAACAAAATATTTTATTAATTTTTTTTCACATTTTTGTCTTCTCTTTGCAGTTCTGAACGTTTTTCAGCCACCAAAAAAAGTCAGCTGTAAGTAGGAAAAATCAATTTCTTGTTTGGCAACAAATTGACAGGCACTTTAACGTGTGCCTGTCAACATTTTTGACAGCAACTTTGTCAACTGCCGCTGACAGCGTTGCCACCTGACAAATGTGTGTACGTGTGTGTGTGTGTGTGTCTTTTAGGCAGCTCGGAAATCGGCTTTTGTGCACAGAAGCTGATGATGTGAATGATTGACAAATTAATATAAAGAGAGAGAGAGAGAGAAGGAGAGATTGCGGAAGAGAGAGAAAATATATATATATATATATATATATATATATATATATATATATATATATGTATATATATATATATATATATATATCTTGGGAGACAAAACTTCGTCTCAGCTCTCATTGGTCTCATTTGATGAAACTCAATAATTACTTTACAGGGCATCTGCTAGTCGCATACGCGCTGCGATATTTCTGTATCCATTCCTGTATCTAAGCAATTTGAAATTTGATTTGAAGCTTAAATTTCAGTTTTCTTTACAATTTGCCTTTGACTCTGTTGTGTTTTTGCCTGCTCTGTGTGTATGTGTGTACGTGTGTGTGGGTATGAGTGTGTGTGTGTGGGTGTGGGTGTGTATATTAACGCATGAAAAGTTAATTTTCTTGGGCATAATTTTAGCTGCAGCATTTTACAAAGGAAACGTTTTTTTTCTTGCCTTTTGGTTTCGGTTTCTTGAATTCAGGCGGGTATATTGGTTGTGCAATTAGACATACATATTTCTTATAGGGTGTCTGCACTGCGTCACTTCAAACAAAAGAGAATTTGCTTTTGTTTTTCGATTTTTTTCTCTCGTTTTGACTCGTTTTTTTGGTGTTTTTATTATTATTTTATTACAGTTGGCTCGTTGGCTTATGTATATTTTATATTTTATGTTGATTCGCTTTGAACAAGACTTCACGCATACCCAGCTACACACACACACACACACACACACGCACACCCACACAGGCACTAAGCGGCTCGCCTCTGTGTGTGTAAAGTTGGCATAGTTTTTGAGGTTTTTTGCTTGAATGTATGCAGCACACTTGTGGCTCATGTTGTATTAATATAATCACTTTGGGGATTTTGTGGCTAAGACAACAACAGCAACAACACAATTGTCTCTAGCTGCTACACCACTCACATGTTAAACAGATATTAAACTATAACTATGAGGGTTAGTTTCCGTTAGTTTCGAGTGGAAGATTTTTACTAGTTTCCTCTCCCCCTTGCACACACACTCCCGCTCTCTATCTTTATCTCTCTCTCTCTCTCTCTCTCTTTTTCTCTCTTTAGCTTTCACTCTCGTGCTTCTGCTTTGCACTCGTCCAGTTTTGCTTGGCTCTTGGACAGTTTCAGCTAGCCGCTCCTTGATTATGACAGTTTCATGTCGTATTTTGAATATTTCATTTTCTTGCTGTCCCCACTCTATCTCGCTCTCTCTGTCGCCCTCTCTTTCTCTCTCTCTCTCTCTCTCTCACACACTCTTCTTGTGTGTGACACTCTGTCTTTATGTGTTTTTTGTGCTCAATACCCTAAAAGCCTCAAAACTTGTGCCCAAAAATGTGTGGCATGCAATCGCATTTGCCCCTGCACACACACACACACACACACACACACACACACACACACACACACATACACACTTTGGCACACCCACACACATCAAATAAAATAATGTTAATTCACAAGTACAGAAAATCTTATAATCTTATGGGCTTGTCTAAAAGTTTAGCTTGGGCATACAGCGAATACAGGGAAGGCTCAATTAGCAGAGACAACTAAAGGAGCTGAACAGTTATTTCTATATTTAATGAGAATCTTTTATTTATAGATGATTATTATTCATTTGTTATTGTTATGGCTGCAAATATTATAAATTATCATTATCATTAATGATCAATAGAAATATTTTGATTAAGACTGCTATTGCGCATTATTATCACAAGTATTCATTATCATTATTATCATTCTTTACTATTATTCATTCATTGCCTTTATCATTATTGTCACTAAGCTTTTTATTATATTACAGAATTATTCATTCATTGTCACTATCATTATTGTCATTATTCATTGTTATTGTCATTTGAATAATATTTGTATTGTTCATTGCCTTTATCATTATAAATAATTATTACAAGTTTAATACAATGCTTCTCTCTTTCATTATTGTCATCAATATTACTATTATGCATTATTATTACTCACCAATTAACATTATCATTATCATTATTTTCAAAATAATTATTCATTATCAATAATACCAACTAATTATTATAATTATAAGCATCATCATAATTGTCATTATCATCTTTATGATTAGCATTTCATTAGCATACTCATTACAATTAATGCTCTCTTTAATATGCTTATTGTTATTATGAGTAATATCGACTACTTTTTATTTGAATTATCAACATCATCAGCGACATCATCATCATTATTATTATCATCATTATGATTACTATCCCATAGACAATATCTTTGTCGGAGTTGGCATAAATCAATTTAAAACCACTTGACTTCACTGCCTCCTTTCGGAAATCGTTTTTGCTTTCTGGGAAAAAGCACCTTTGTAGCAGTTGTTAAACCACTTTGTTCAAGAGGCGACACATGTGTGTGTGAGTGAGTGGGTGTGAGTGGGTGTGTGTGTAGTATTTGGTTTCTTCTTATCTGTAAGGCACTTGTCACATGCTAAGCGAGAAGCTGCACACGGCTTGGGTTTGGGAACTAGCTCTATTAAAGCCTCTAGCGTATGTGGTACATATGTGTAGACCCACTAGCTGGAGCCCACCCTTTATGTCTTATCTATAGCCAGGCATCCATTCACTCATTGCTCAACTGATGTTGCCATCATTTCGTCATGTTAATTTGGCGAGGCTTTTGAGATGGCAAACGACAAGAGAAGGAGAGAAAGAGATAGCGAGAGAGAGAGAGAGAGAGAGAGAGGAGAGGTGAGTGGCAGGAGTGAGAATAACTGTGCCTCTCTTTTGCCTTACCTCTGCTGCGTGGCCATCATTGAAAAAAAGAAGAGAAAACGAGAAAAGGAAAAAAGCGTAGCATACATTTGTGCGTCGCTTATATAACGCAGCGCTGCCTTGACATTCATACTGTGTCGGTATGCTTGTCTGTATATGTGTGTGTGTGTGTGTGTTGTGTAAGCATCGTTACGTGCATACACATAAAACGCGCCTCCTAATGTTAGCATCATTAGCTAGCAGCACCAGAACCTTCTTCTTCTGCGTGCTCCACCTGCTGCCAGCCAGCCTCGACGAGCACAACTGCGTCACACGCTCGCCTGCTTATCTTTAACGTCACACACACACATAAGTACGCACGCACGCACACTTACACACCTGGCAGTCGTGTGACTGCGTCTTGGTCTTTGGTTATTTTCCGCTTGGCACCTCACTTTGACCGACCCCTGGCACAGTTCCTGACAGATCCCCCACAAGAATCTGGACGATCTCTGCGTGCTGTGTGCGCCTTTTGAGTTGGCTCTTTAATGCTGATGACATCGCACATTGCACTCGGCCTAATCTAGTGCAGGCTGCCGCTGCTGCTGATGACAAAACGAGGATAATGGCCAGATAGACAATCAGACAGACAGACACTGCGAGCGAGAGAGTGAGCCCTGTGGCCCTGTGTGTGCGAGTGAGAGAGAGAGAGAGCGAGGCAGTGAAGTAGCTGGCAATAGCAGCATTTTGTTGACTAATGATTTACAAAATACATGTCTCCAGCTGTGCGTTGCCATTGCCGTCACACACAGCCCGAGTGACAGAGAGAGAGAGAGAGGGAGGAAGAGAGAGTGAGAGCGAAAGGGCAAGGGGCGCCTTTTGTTGGCAATACCCTGTAAATTAGGACATGGAAAGTTAGCAAACTCAACTTGCATTCGTTTGCATTAATGCAGAGCTGAGAAAATAAGTTGTGAAGACAAGTTTAAGGTATCTTTTAGTCAGTCACTTTGTTGCATTTGAAAAATATGCTCATTTAATTTTGTTTATGCATTGTTTACAAGACTTCAAAGCTTACATAAATTTGACTATTTACATTGAAAGCAATGACTATAGAGCAATATGTGCTGTATAGACTGAAGAACTCTAAAGTCTAGAGCAATAAGAGTCCTACGTAAAAGGAGAGGTCTGTCTAGACTCATCGAACTCAATCTCTGCTAGACTTATATAAGAAGAGGTCTATATAAGAGGAGCTCTAAATAAGATGTGGACTATATAAGATGAAGTCTATATAAAATGAGGCCTATATGAGTCGCGGCCTAAATAAGACGAGGCCTTTATAAGACTAGAACTATATTTAGTAAAGGCTAAGTATCGTTATTATTGCTCATTTGAGTTTTATTTCAATTAGATCTATATAAAGCTAACTCTACTTTTATTCAGACTCAAATAACTGAAGTTCTCCCGTAGCCCGTGAATATAATTACAATTTCAGTTTATTTAATCTAGAAATCTCTAGATATAAATATATGTCTACTAAATTGGCTAGATATCTGTGATTTGTCTATATATAAAATATAAAATTCCATCAGATCACATTTTTAGGTAAATTCGAGTACATTTTATGCAGCTTGAAACAGAGCAAAGTCTAGTCGGGCTGTTTGGGCATTTTGGCGCATCTTTTATCTCACTTTGTGTGTGTGTTTGGCCACTTGCTACTCGTTACAGTTGTGTGTGCCCACTTGGTTGTTGGACTTTATCTCGATATGAGGCCAATTATTTGGCAAAGCACCGGCGTCTAATCGACCCGATCAATGTCCTGGCAGCCACTTCAATTAGCTGCTCGCTTCTGTATCCGCTACACAAGTGCAATCAAATCATATCGCATTGATGCGAGACTTTTTGCTGAGAGGGACAGAGAGACAGAGAGGCGCAGGCAGTGATAAGAGAGAGAGAGAGAGAGATTGTGAAAGAGAGGGATGTATGCTTGTGCCCAGCCAAGTCTATCGCATTATTTACACAATTCGCCTCAAGTTGAATGTCGAGACGGAAAGTGGGGCCCGACGAGCCAACAACAGGCAACAATTGCGAGCAGCAAAAGGGGTTGGCATAAATATGCGTGTGCCATTTATAAATGGATACGTTATACATTGTGAATGTGAACAGGATGGGAAACAGCAGGCAGCAGGCAACGAGGCAACGAGGCAACAGGATGTAGAAACACTGAAGAGGCCACAAGCCTCCAAATTGAGCGCAATTAATTATTTGTCATTGGTTGACGCCGTGTGTGTGTGTGTGTGTGTGTGTGTGTGTGTGTAAATGTTTCGCCTGCTCAGCTCGTGGTATGCCATTTTCGGGTCGTCTACGAAACTTATTATCACATCAACTTGAACGATTTAAGCCAAGTGCCTCGACAATTAACTGTCGACATTTTTATTATGACTGAAAAGTTTTGCAATTTTCGAAAAGTCTTTCGTATCGATTTTATAACGTGCTAATGCTGCTTCTTTATGTGCTTTAAATTTGAAACTTGTTAAGTATAGCAGCTGCCATGTTTCACTTCCATTTCGTGTCAACATATTTTGCAAAGATTTGTAGTTTCATAAAAGTTATAACTTGAAATATTTTTCATGAGCCCCAAACTAAGTTTTGTATAGAACAAATTCCACAGAGTGTTCCATTTCATTATGTTCCCTTTAGTTGAAATAAGCTGCATAGGCTTTAAAGTGTTACTTACAGGATGTTCATATTTTCATGTGTTCATATTTTCTATTCAGCCGCTCCCAATTCCATAATGTTCCAGTTCATTAATTGTAATAAGTCCCTACATTAATGATTCATACTGTTCATGTGCCTAGCTCTGCAAATGCACTAGTGATTTTGATTCGTGTTTCATTTTCACTTCGTTTCCAGCCTATGAGCTCTACTTTACAATATAATATGTAATCTTTAAGAATCCACACATTCCACAAAAGGCCATCAACATTTTTTGTTTCTCTGTTTCATTTCACATGTAATTCTATCCCGTTCCATTCTATGCCATACCTGCCGCAATCATTTAGCACGCATTAATCACATTTCAGCCGTCAACAGGAAAGGTGAGTGCACCATTTAATCTCATTAGTTCCATTCACTTGTTTCATTGTCAACGTTTCGCAGGAAGTTCATTGTCCTAAATTTTGCTTCACTTCAATCGGCTGAGCAAAAACAGCAACAAATCGGACTATTTATGGCCGCCTCATTTACTGGCACCTCTTGAATTGGTTTCCGGGGCATTCATTAACTTTTAGCACGCCCAAATTTCATTCTATTTACTTAAAAAGAAACAACAACAAAAACCGAAATTGTTGCCTTTCCTCTATTCGTTTATTGTTTATACCCAGAGTCCATACGCAAATAGCAGAATGGGGAAAGAGACAAAGAAACGAGAAGTAGAAACGACAAACAATTCACAATCCTCATTTAACTTGTTTTCTCGGTCAATTCGTTTCATTTTGGTCACGTTTATCTCTTTATGTTTTCCCTAGGATTTCCTTTCCACTTTTTCAGTTCGGGAACGAAATGAAATAAAAGCAATTTACAAATATCATCATTTCACTTGTTCATTTTCTCTCACTCGTGTTATTGCGTTTCATTTCTATTCGTTTCATACAACACTTTTTCTCTTCCCCTCCCCGAATTCCAATTCCCATTGGCAAAGCAACAATCTGCAGCACCCTCGGCACCTGCCGAAATGTGTTTTGATACGCAATTAAACTCACGCAATTTTCACAGCGTGGTCAGTTCACAGACACCAGGCCCTGAACTTTAGCCAGGTCCAAATCAACAGCAAGTTAGAGCGCAAGAAACGTTAGTGCCCGACTAGCAAATACCCTGTAGTTTGCTGCTTTGAATTAACGCAGACATTTAGAGAGATGGACAAGCAGAGCCACGTCCATCCCGATCAAGATCAGCTTCATGAGATATAGAGGCGCCAACATGCTCTTAATTTAAATGGTTTGAGGATGTAAAAAAAAGAAGCATTTCTGTTCCATTTAAGTTAAGTCAAAGTTCAGCCATTAGAGCTCTGATGCGTTTAACCTTTTAATGCCAAAGCGAAACGAAGTGGAAAATTAAATCTAAATTTTGTATATAGATCTATGTATACATATATATTAAGATATATACATATATTCAAATGCACAATTGAGAAAAACTTTATGAGATTTTATATGTACTATTTTATTATTTAAATAGAAATGAACTGAAAGTCTTGCAAAAGAATCTTTGAGTATTGAATACATTGTGAGTTATGTGAACTATAATTATAAATTATTTTACTGAAATCTCAAGCTAAATGGTAATATAGCTTATCTAGAAAAACCTATCTAGTTGTAATTAGAAATGAATTAGCAGCTGCCTCGTAGCTCTTAAATAATCTCCAATATATTTATCTGTTGTGGGTGAGCAACTAACGATGTTTGTTGTAACCCGAAAATTGGAATATGTCGCCATAAGTTGTAAAGGGGGAAGTAGAAAAAAGTATTTGACTGGTCAAAAGATTGCTGGAAAAACCGAAGGCATGTAATTATATTGAGATATATTATATATAACTTGATATACGATATGTCATAAATATGAGCAACTAAAACAGCTAAAATTGTGTAACCAAGCTCATATTGGATAATATAGATTATAGTCAATAGTGTCTGACTGGGAAACAGACAAAGCAATATATATAGACAAAAGAATATATATAGCTACCGAAATTGATGCTTTTATATACTTGACTTGATCTTTTCTATGCACAGAGAGATGAACAGAGATACAGGCGCGTAAATCTAAATCGACTGTGGAATATGCCGTGAAAGTAATATTATATAAATATCGAATGGGGCAGAAACCCCCTTCCAATATTCCCCTAAGTAACTGGCTTACAATATTTTCCCTTCTTCTTTCCAATATTCCCCTAAGTAATGCCTCACGATATTTTACCTTCTCCCCTGAGTAACTCCATTATAATATTTTCTCTGATATCACTAAATTCTTGGTTTGGGTGCCAAAAAAAAAAACGATACATATGTTGAGTATATCTAAAATGCCTCTATTTGTGGTCGCATTCATTCACATGTATAAATAACATCGATATTATTGATTAGTGCCAAGTGCCTATCTAATTTACTATCTGTACTATCTATTAATCCAATAACTAAGCTACTGAAACCCACGCTTATGCCCGCAAAGTAAGCAATCTATTAAATATTCATACACACATACATATGCTCGTCGTGGTGGGGGGGTTGGGCGTAGAGCAATAACTATTATACTAAGTTTAGTACAGTGTTAGCATAAGCTATATTTAGAGCTGTTATTTAGATAACATACGAATGCTTATCGATAGTTCAATTCTGAACAGCTGCTGGCGAGATTTGTATTAGATGCTTACTTCACCTTGCGGCAATAACTGACTAGGTCTAAGCTTGGTCCTGATACCTATATGTGTGCAGAGTAAATGAAAAGTGAAATTAGCAGTCGGGCGGCCGCGACTCTATAATACTCGTTAAAGTCTCAAAGGCAGACTGCCTTCACTTAAGGGACAATTTTAATTTAATTTTTCCGATTTCTATCTAAGTCTCTAGCAACCTTTCTCTTATTCCAGATGTAGAATTTTTTATCGGAAAAATCGTAGCCTTTTATAAGAGAAAAAAAAAATTATGAGGAAATATTCAAAATCTCCGATTACTACAGTTTCGATAGCAGAGATATGGCTTTTCATTCAAGGACGAACAAACGATCGATTAAACTACGGACGGACGGACATTTGTAGATTTTACAAAGCCAATATACTCGCTATTCATTAAGCGAACACGTACAAAAATGAGGCCTCCCCGCCGGCCTTCACTAATTAACGCACATTAATATATCAACATGAAACGACCTCGAGGCATTTGTTTGACTTTGCTCCGACCGAGCCCCCCGTACTCAGCGCCATTCGCGCTGAGCAGTCGAGCGCCTAAAATGCTGTTAGATAAATATTTGCCATAAAAATGATTTTGGTTTTTCCATTTTCTTTGTGATTTTCATTGCTGTTGTTGTTGTTGTTGTTGTTGTTGTTGTTGCTGTTGTTGCTGCTGTTGTTATCGTTGCTTGAAATATTCATGAACCTGAAATGCGCATTCCTCGCGCTCGCCTTTATTGTTTATAAACAAATAATGGACAGCTAATAAATAAATCAAATTAATTTTGTGGCCCACCATCATCATTAAGGCGAAGATACGAAAATAAAAACAAGTGCTGGCTAGTGTAAAGGTATTTTTTTGCTGCTTCCTTTGCGATCAAAGTGCATGCCACAAACTTAATGGCCAAGATCAAAGTTGCACGCGCACAAAAGCTCCTGGCTATTGCACTGCGCTGCCACGGCACGCCTGAGTGCATGGCGCTACCTGGCGTCAGCTCGCAGTAACTAAAGCCGCCTACAGTGCATGGGCAAGGGAGAGAGGGAAGGGCGAGAGGGGAAGCCGAGTATATATATAGGCTTCGTTTTTCGCTTAATCGAATGTAATATGGAATTTGTTTAAATAATTGACTTTCCGTATTTATTCTGTTATGGTAAACAACATTGTCGATATTATTGATTAACATACGCACACACAGTTTGTTTGCATTCGCAATATATTGTTAATTGTTTAGAAATTGGAGCTTCCTCACATAGCAAAATGTTTTCGATTCTGAAATTATATTTCCTTCCATTTAATTGGCTTATATTCTTGGCATTAATGCTGCCATAACAAGTCTATAGTAACTCGTGAATACTTGAATTCGTTTTTACCCGCTCACGAAGCGTATACAGAGTATATTGGTTTTGTGAAGTGTTCCTGTTCGACTGAATTTGTATGATCGCAAACGTGATTAACTGACGTCAGAGAGAGAGAGAGAGATTATTATATACTATATAAGTTTATTATTATTATTATTGTTATTTTTATTATTATTATTATTATTGTTATTTTTATTATTATTATTATTATTATTGTTGTTATTTTTATTATTATTATTATTATTGTTATTTTTATTATTATTATTATTATTATTATTATTATTATTATTATTATTATTATTATTATTTTGTTACTATTATTATTATTACAAGTTGATATCGAGTTGAAATTTGGAAGACATCCCAAGCAACAGAAATATAACCTCATAAACTTGCTCTCAAATTGCTCCTCAATAGATGTTAAAAAAATGTAAATCGAAAGAAAAATTATTGTCTAAGTATGGTGTTTCGGTATTTGGGATCAATTGATCGTATTCAAGACTTTTTTTTAACTGCAAATGTTGTCTTAGTTTCTTCCTTTTAACAAGAATTTCTCTTGTCATGAGTATTTTGGGCTGAGATCGTGTCGAGCTCAGGCTGCAGTCGTGATCAGGGTATGTTAAATTACTCTTAAGTCATTCAGAAGTCACATTGAACTCATGCTTAATTCAGTGTGAAGTCACGTTGAAATCGTGCTGAATTAGTCCTACTGCGATCGTACTGAAATAATATTTTCATAATGTTGAAGTCGTGCTCAGGTCATGCTGACACTGTGCAGAAATTGCTTTAAAGTCAGTCCTTAGTCATACTAAATTTGTGTTTAATCCACGCGTTAAAATCGTGCTGTCGTCGTGCCAAAATCGTGTTAAAGTCATGCTGTAGCTGTGCTGCAATCATTATAAAGTCATTCAGATGTCGTGCCAGAGTGGTACTGGAGTCGTGCAGCCCACTGCTCACGACACGAAACTCAACGGTTGCAGTGCGCGTGATATTTTCGTGCTTCCTCGCGTAAGTTGCTCACGAGTCGCTGATCGTCACACGCGCTCAGCGCTGCGTGTAACATTGTATGGCATGTAAATAAATCACAATTCAAATGGCAGCTGTACAACACAGACACACACACACACACATAGAGAGACACACAGACAGACAGCAATTTCGACCAAATTGTTGGATGCAAAAATAAATCATTATCTAATTGCCAACTAACTAAATAACAACAGCATGAATATGTTTGCACGTGTAACGGCAGAATTTGTGTTTACGATTGTGCCCGAATAGCAGCCCTGCCCATCCAGCCATCCGCCCATCCACCCATTTAGCCATTTATCCGCCCAGCGCTGCGTGGGTTTTTCGGCCGCCTGGAATGCCATTCAGAAGACAGCGGCTATAAATAGCGAACCGCGCAAATAACTCAACTCGAGCAATTGCAACTGAATTCTAAGAACAATTCAAGTGACTTGCAAACACTCGACAACAACGCTTGCCTTCGCTCTCTACCTCTACTTCCCTCTCGCTTACCCTCTGTGTGTGTGTGTGTGTGTGGCACACTCATAAGTCTTATATACGCATAATTATAAAGGTTTCTAAAATTAACACGCGAAACGCTTTGAAGCCAATTTACATGGAATTTCACTTTAGTTTCGGATTGAATTATATTTTGATTAAACTAAGTGTAAGCTATCTTTCTCTCTCTCTCTCTCTCTCTCTCTCTCTCTATGCCTGTTTCTTACTCCCTTCCTCTCTTGCACTTTCTGTAACTCATACGTTTGAGCGTAATTGTCGCGTTTATATCAATTTCTTATCTGTCTGTCCGAATTTTTCTTCCTCTGTATCTTTCTCACATTCTCTTACTCTTTTTTCGCTCTCTCGCTCTCACTCTGTTCCTTTATTCTTCTCTTATTCTTATTCGTTTGCCTTTGTATCCCTGTGGGTCTCTCTGCCTTCTAATTTCTCTATATGCTATCTCTCTTTAGCTCTCTCTATCTCAATCTTTCTCTTTTTGCTTCTCCCTCAGTCTCTTCCCCTCCATCTTTCGTTTGCTGCAGCTTATACATCTACATTATACATTGTATACATCTATCTCTCATTGTTTCACTCTCTCACTCTCTATGTCTCTCCCTGTCTGTCACTATTCGTTATTTGATGTGGCTTATACTTTCCCTCTCTCTTTCCCTTCATCTCTCTTCTTCTATTTTTTCTTCAAATAGACTGAAACAGAAAGTATATGCTATCTCTTAAGATGACAAGAACTAGGTATATATATCCAAAATTTCTCACTCTTCATTTGTATGTCATGTGTATAAACATAAAAAGATATATATAATTTGGAATATACTTGGATTGATCCACAAATTGATGCCCATCTTGATAAAGCTCATCTGAGGTGTCTTCAGTTTTAATTAGATGAGGCTATCAAGAGGATCGATACGAAACAAACTGGAGTCTTATAGCTGTCGCAGACTTGCCAGATCCTAGCTAAATGAACTTAAGTCTCAATGAATAAAAATGGAGCTTGTTTAGCGAAGCATCCAGCTTCGATTGGGCTTCATTTGAAAGCTCTTAAGTCCTTAAATTCGTCATTCGCCTCCAATTGTGGTTTTCTTTCTGGCTGCTGCTGCTTTGCATGGCATTCGCTGATGCGTTGACGCATGTCCGATAAGATCTCTCGTACGAGCTTTATGTCCTTGCGGATCTTTCGATTGCTGGCACTGAACTGGTCGAGCATACTCTGACACTCGGCCAATTCCCAGTTGAGAGTATGGAACTGTTTCTCCTCCAGCTGATTATTGAGCTCAACCAACAGCTGCTTCAACATGGCAGGACTTAGATACTGCTTGGGATGTGCGGCCTCTTTGGAATGCTTCGATTGCTTATTTATCTCCTGATCATTGATCATGCGAAGCACATCATCGCGAATCATGGCAATTAGTGAGTGCGTCGACATTTCTACCAGTGTATTGAGTTTTGAAAGCAAAAAATACTTGAATTTTGAATATTTACACGACGTTTCGACAACCAACTCCGTGAGAAGTTACAAATTCAATGAGGCAAAATAGATTTCCCAGCTCATATGGACGCTTTTGTGACAGTTTTCACAGAGTTGATTTGATTTCGAAGCAGTTGAAAATAATTTGCAGCTGTTCGGGCGTAACCGACTAGCAGATATGCAGCATCAGCGTAAACTTGGAGCCTTCAAATTGCAGGGTATTTTTCGGGCTTTTAACTGAATGAAGCTAAAGGAAAGATTTATTAGTTAGATTTAAAATGGAAATGGAAAACATGATTAAATTAAATTTCTATCCTCTGCTGCTATAGTTCATGTCCACCTGTGCGCTTCAGTCGAATATATGAATATGTATTTTGCTAGTCAGCTCTTTGATTGGTGTCCGCTGCTGCTGCTGCTCTTCATCGGGGTTTCTTGTTGCATCCTGTTTTTTTTTTTTTTTTTTTTTTTTTGACCTTGCCTGGCAGCTTTGCTAATTGCACTCTTGGTCGACTTTGAGGAGTCCAGCGATGATTATTTGATTAAATGACAGCAGCCAGGCTGATTACGCGCACGTAATGCAATCGCCACAGCAGACACACACACACACACACACACACATACACACACAGACAGACACTCTCATGGCCGTGTGTCCATTTCTCCAATTGCATTCGCGCTGGCGTCAGAGCCACCCACGTACTCTGCCTCAGCCTCAGTCTCGGCCTCAAACCCTGCGTGTCATCGCTCAGGTGAAGGTTATAACTAGATCCTGTTCCTCAATCAAGCAACCAGCTCCAGCCCAGCCCCAGCTCGAGCCACCTCCCCCCGCAGACATGTTTAATTAATGCAATTCGCAATTCTATTGCACTTTATATTGAGCTAATTTATGGCAGTCGCTGGCATTGTCACAAACCAATTGCCCGGGGGGGACGAACAGCAGCTGCTGTTTACCAGGATTAGCTGCCTGATTGTCGCTAATAGATAGCCAAAGGGGGTATTAAGAGACCAAAACAGAAAGAGAGAGAGAGAGAGAGAGACAGAGAGATATTAATAGAGAGGGAGACATGCAAAGCAAATGCATTTTCGATTAGCTCATCCGTGCGACGTGTATGCGAGCAAAGTGGAATTAAGTTCGATTAGTTTTTGTATTGCGTTTCTTTTCTGTCTTCTGTTGTTCGAGCCCAACAATCTATGTAATTGGAACAGGTGTCAGATATTGTGTATCTAACGTGGCTGATAAACAGTAAAGGTGCTAAGCATCTGTTTTAGGACAAAGCGAAACAAGAAGAGTTGAAACGGCAACTTCTACCAAGGGCGCTGCCTGTGTATCAATTACGAATGTGACACAAAGAGGGAGGAAGAGACAAACAAAAGCTATTGAAAGCGATATGGAAACCATTTTTAAAGCAGACAATAAAATATTAGAGTTTCCTGTGCATTGATTACGAATTAAAGAGGAATACGAAGGAATAATTGAGAGACAGATGAAAACTGAGGAGGAAGTGAGAGAAGTAGAAGAGAGAGCTGAAGTAAGATCAAAAGGGATATAATGAATAAAGGAGATAAGAAACAGAACGAAGGAAAAGGAGAAATTGAGAGAAACAGAGAAAGACAGATAGATTGAAAAGGAATGTGAAAAGAGAGAAAATCTATTTTTCTCTCTTTTCACATTCCTTTTCAATCTATCTGTCTTTCTCTGTTTCTCTGCTGCTCTCTAGAGCAAGAGCGAGAGAAATATAGCGAGAGAGTCTGAGAGGGAAAGGCTAAATTCAGTGACAGAGAGAGAGAGAGAGAGAGAGAGAGAGACAGTGAGAAAGAGAGCGAAAAGAGTGAAAGAGTGTGTGAGGACGAGGGAGAGTGAGAGATTGACCTGGTGCAGAGCCAATTTACCATACAACAAACAGCGAGCGTGAGACCACATGAGTGGAAGAGAGAGAGAGAGAGAGCGAGAGAGCTTCTGTTCTGCTTTTTAATTAAACCAACCGGGCAGTTGTCAGACACAGCAGCAGCAGCAGACCCAAATGAAAATGAGCTAAAAGAAAGCGAGAAGTTCATTTCAATTTATATTTCATTTTATGAAAGTTTTGGTTTTAATGTTGTTTTCTTTTCGGGCTTCACACTTTAGTGCCCGGCCAAGAGCTCATTGAGACGGCTGAAAACTGTACGAAAAAGCCAACAGGCAAACAAAAATGAAAAAAACTTGACAAAGTGTTGGCAACGCTTAAAGCTTTAATGCCGAGCCGGATTCGCGCTGCCACAGTTAACTCACACACGACCACGCATGCACCCGCACCCGCCCTCGCATCCGCGCTGCGCTCAGCACTCAGTCAGCTGGATTGTTGTTATCCTTAATTCCTATTATGGTTTATGCCCTGTAGACAAGTCCTGCTGACGAAATGGCATGTACGACTAGCAAGCTGTCTATATATATATGGCTTAATGGGGCGCATATTTTTTATGCCTGACCACTTGAATCAGCACTTTTCTATATAGTAATACAGCCCACACTTTCACCTATCCACAGGGTATATGAAAGTCGTCAACTACTCACAATTTGCAGCTCCTGCAACTGTCAACTGTCAGCATAATTTCATTTAATACTTTTCAAGCGCATTAATTACACACACGCACACATTGCTTTTTTCTCAGTGTATTTCCATTGACCCTGCTGCAGTCTCTCTCGCCCGTGCCCCTAGCTCCAAATTTGTTAAGTGAATAATGTGCCATAATATGACGAGCAAATAAAAAGAAGAAAAATTGTCGAGGAATAAATAAAAGTTGCAGCAATAAAGAAATGAAATTGCATTACGCTTTACATTGTTGCTAAACCAGATTCAACTTAACTTCGCTCGCCTCCGCCTCCAGCAACGCCTCTTCCACGTACCTTCTGCTGTTGAATGGCAAACACACATAATACATTCTGTAAAGCGCAAGAAAATATTGTCGCTGTTCATGTGCATTTGATGCGCTTATTGCCATCGACATTGCAACGACCCTTGCCCTTATGTCTCTGGCTTTCTCTCTGCACCCTCGCTCTCTCTCTCCCTCTCCCTCTCCCTCTCCCTGTTGCTGCCTTGTCTCAGGTTCTGGTTCTGCCTCTCACCTGTCCGCGCCTTTGGCCATCTTAGTCTTCTCCTATGCCTGCCTCGCTAAAGGTTTCGCAGCTTAGCGTATTGTATTCGCGAAAAGTGACCCATTTGACACACAATAGAAACTGTCACTCGTCTGGGGGCTGGGTTGAGGGGGGCGAAGCCCTTTAAGAACTTTTACTGCAGCTGCTGCACACCTTCGCGTGTTATGCTTAAGCGCTCGGCGAGTCGCATTCAATAACAACAGCAGCGGCAGTGGCAGCAGGAGCAGCATAATGTGACCAACTAATGGCAAGCCTCTGCGCACAAGGATGCCAGCCAAGCCGTAGCAAGCTGCGTAGTCAAGGACCTCGGCACTGCCACAGCTGAAATTGCAGTTGCTGCATCAAGTGCAAAAAGTACCTAATTGCTGGCATTTTGTGTTCATTAGGCACATGTCAATGTCAACTCTCTAGTTGCTTCTATTTCTATTTTTTTTCCTCTCTGGTATCTGCCTCTACTCTTCAATTACCGTCACGTAAGAGCAAAGTTTGTCCTAATTTGTGTCCGTACGAATCGCATTCATGTGATAGGCATGGAATGTTTCATTGTCTTCTTGATGTGCGCATCATAGATGAGAAACTAACGAAGAATGTAGACCTTTTTGCATTGCCTTTTGCCAGGTAATGTAAATTTAATTTTTAACAGGGTATATCAAAGTTAGGCAGTCCTAAAGAATTCTAAGTAGAACTTATATATTTCCAGACTCTTTTGGCCTGAGTAAGTAATCAAAATCCTTTTCAGCTTCAATGCAATAAATTACATATAGGGTGTCATTAAGTCAGTCACTTGAAAAAAATGCCTTGAATAAATTTAACACAAATCGTTTTAAAGCTGCAGGGTATCTCTCAGTCAGGCCGTATCTTAGATAGCAGAGTCTAACTCACAACTACTTTAGCTGAAATGAATTTAGCTGAAGTCTATTCGAACTAGAGTTTTATATAATTGACGCACTCACGCATAGGATATCTCGCATTCAAAACTTTACTCACAAAGGATATCTCTAAGTCAGGCAATTAAAAAATACAAGGTGTATACCGACCAATTCCTTGCATAGCCGTATTTATATTTTCTAAGCACTATAAATTAAGTAATTGTTAATTTTGACATGAGCTTAACCAGAGGTTTAAGCTATGGCCAAGTTTAACTATTTAAATTAGAAATTCAACTGCAATTTAAAGCTATTGTTAGTTTTGAGACAGCCTTAAGACCAAGCCTAAGCCTTATGTGTGCTTCACCTGTATCCAAGGTGTACTGCATGGCACTTGATGGCACATTAAAGTGCTTGTCAGCTTTGACAGCAGCATTTTGTGCGTCTTAATAACACTTTAAGCTTAAGATTTCTGTTGGCCAAAGCTGGCTGTATACTTACTCTTCTTCTTCTCCCACTCTCTCTCTCCCTCTCTGTCCGTCTCTCACTTTAACTCTCAATCACATTTTGCCCTGCCACTCAGAGCCTCTGTGGCCCCGCCTTATTTGGGCCGGCCGCTGCTGCATTTAACAATCTCAAGGCCTAACACATTTTCAATCTTTTATGCTGTTGCCCTCCGAGCAACGTCTACGGCTTTATTCCGCTCTGCGTCAGATGGGCTTCGATTAATATACTCATATATATATATATATACATACTTATATATATTTATATATATATATATATATATATGTGCTATATCTCATTTCCTTCATCTTATTTCGCTTTACTCGCTGCCAATTGGCTCGCTGGCGTGGCTCGGCTTGGCTGGGCTTGCAGTTTATCTGACCCGGCCGAGCGAGAATTCATCGAGTCTGTTGGCCCGTAATATCCATCATTCTGTCACTGGACTCTACTTCAGTTTCGCTTCGCCAGTGTCCTTCATCCTTGCGCCCTTTTATGTGTGTGTGTGTGTGTGTGTGTGTATTTATATAACAAAAAATCAATTCAATTAAAAGCTCATTAAATATAATTGTGCCCAACAATCGATATAAACTCTATTTAGAACCTGACTCGCACAGCACCCACAAGCAACTTCAAATTCAACATGCTTCCTTCGCCGTTACGTTCGCCTTAACCTGTATTTTTTTTATGACCGTAACAAAATTATCGACAAATTAGTATAAATGCTTTATGCTTTGCTACCTAGCGACCAATCCATCTCCCAGTCCCCCCCACAGACACATATACACACAGCTCGACCTCACAGTCCCAGCAGCCCGAACCCAAACCCTTGTCAAAGCAATATAAAGAAGAAGAAAAGAAGTAATAATAATAATCAAAATCAGACGAAAAACTCGTTACAAATATGGACTTTCCTAAATACCCTTTAATATTAATCAAAATATTGCAATAGATCGAAGACACAGAGTATCATTCATGAACTCTTCAGATGCCATATTTGAATATATTTTTATTAAAACTTGGAGAATTGTTCGTTAGTGATAGAATCTTAAAGTTGCTAAAGTTAGTCAATATGTATGATCTGTATATACTGATTGTAGATATAGATTTATCTACTGCAAAATCTATTCATAATCTATTACATTTAGTCTGAGTTAAAACTCTTGGAATATGTTAAAGTTTCATGAATGTGGGAAAAGAGATACATAAAAAAGTTAGAAATACTGGTTCATTTATCTAAGATCTACTTTAGTTTCCAATTGTTTGCCTATATCCTATCATTCCTATATTCTATATATATATATTCCTATAGCAGCTATATTATAAAATAAAGTTATGATAGATAGACAAATATGTTGCAGGTAAAAAGGAAGCTCAGATAAGAGAAGATTTGTCTTTAAGTACCTTCTGCATGTAGAGACGGCATTGTCTAGAACTAAGACTGACTATTATGACTATATTATGTCGATATATGATATGGTTACTTGATATCAATAGTATTCCCATGGCAGTGCCTGAAATATAAATAGATAGAAATTTATAAAAATGATACTTGGATCATCTTAAAACTGAAAAGTCTATATCACAATGATCAATATATATATATATATATATATATATATATTTTACTATATAGCGCGCTGTGCATCAACATTAGATAGGAATCCACGGCGAGGCTATTGAAAAGGGTATAAAAACAGCAACAGCAACAGAAAACACAACGTGCAAAATTTTTTGCCCATGGAAAACTTTTCGGGCGCGGAATTTTCTTTTTTTATTATTTTATTATTATTATTATTATAGGGGTTTTTTTTTTGCGCGCTTGCTTTGTTTTCTTGCCTTTATTTTGCTTTTGCTGCGGAGCATGCTTATTGTCATATATTTAATATTCACAATTACAGGAACAACAACAACACCAACAACAAGAGGAACGTAATTCCTTGACTCCCCTCTGTCGGGCCCCTCTCTTGATGATGTATTGTTTTGATACGGAGATTGGGTAGATACGCAGCTTGTTGGGGTCGGCTTTACGGGGTGCAATACGTGAGTTTTTTTTTTACTTTTACTTTTCTGTTGGGAGAGTGTGTGGATGTTGGGGTGTGGGTGTGGGTGTGGTTGTGGGGAAGCAAGGTGCTAAAAATAAACCGGCTGCTACGTGCCATCGACTAAATCACAGAGAGCCAGTTTCCCCAGCTCCCCCAGCTATTCCCCAACTCTGCGGGTCTTCCCAGTTTCCCCAGTTCTTTCGCTGGCGCGACGGCATCGAACGAGGAACCAGGATATGTGCCGCATCGTGTGGGCGTTATAGGTGGCTCACTGAAATGGTATAACTTTCCCTCAATGAAATTGTCTATATATATATATATATGTGTGTGTTTGTGTGCGATATTTCGTTGTTTTAATACGCTTGACAGGGAGCAGAGGAGGCTATGAAGTGTGTAATGATACGTGGAACACCTGGAAAGGAACGATTCGCTTTTAATCGAAATATTATCTCTCTATGCCTTGTTAAAGTTGAGATGGCTGAGGTGAATGTACGAATGATAGTGTATAACAGCTTTGTATAACAACTTTGCATAGCAGTATTTTATCAAGACTTTTTTATACAAATTATGTATAACACCCTTAAGGATTCATATAACAGTTTAGCTAGCCATAGCCAACTCCGTATAACAGTTAAGAAATTGTAGAAATGTTCTATTTATAAAACAGATTCATAACAAAAATGTTAACAGATTTTCAGTTTTGTATATCAGCTGCTCCGAACAGCCAAATGTTTATATATTTATATTTATATAGCAACTGTGTGATTTTGTATAATATTTTCCTATTCTTCAAATCTTGTATAACGAAGTCGTATAACAGTTTGTATTACGATTTGAGTGCTCCATTCAAAATTAAATGAAATTTCTATTGTGCTTTTTTTAAGGTTTTGGAAGGAGGATAAAATCGCATGGATTTGAGCACTTTAAGGGCATTTGCTATTCGGTGAATTTGACTTAACTGTTCACACTTGTTTTCTTTGTTTTTTATTTGTTTGTGTTTTTTTGTATGGTGTATTTTGGTGTGTGTGTCTGTTGTCCTTTTTCTTTCGGTTTTCTGTTTTGTTTTGTTGGTTTTCGTTTAACTTCTTTTGACAGTTGCTGACAGTTTTGTTTGAAGGATGCCTTGTCTCTGAGCAGCCCCAAGCCTCAAGCTCCTCAGCCCCGTCACTGTGCGCAGCACTTTGATTTTGTTAGACCCGCCTGACGAAAAGTGGGCGTGGGTGCGAGTGTGTCGTACGTCGTGTGTGTGTGTGTGTTTGATTTTTTTTTTTTTTTCTTTCCTTCTTTTTGGAGCTGGTATCTGTTGCGTGCCTGGACGGATATGCGTGACAAAATGCCGCTGGCTTTGTCAGCGACAGAATGGGACACAAAAAGGGCGAGGAGCGGGCAAGGTGGAACTGGCAACTGGCGCCAAAAATTGAAGGGGATAAGAGAGTGGAGTGAGAGTGAGCTGCTGCATTGGCCATGGCCATGGTTAAAACAGATTTTATGATCCCATCTCGCGCTGCTCCAAATATTCACTCGTTCTACTTTCTTTTATATGTATATTACTTGTGGCACACGACAATGTTCAAGGCAAAATCCAAAACTGACAAAATATAATAGTGTCAATAGCTTAGCTCTTCATGCCCTTAACTCTTCCAGATGCAAAACTGTTTGTGCTCGGCATAAGAAATGACTTTATGCATTGGCTTAGCATGATTTTCTCTCGTGACAATCATCTGCTAGCTTACGAAGTGATAAGAGTATATTGGCACAAGCGATAAGTCCGCCAAAGGGACGAGTTGGCATATCCGAATATATTGAATTATAATTATTATATTATATTATGTTTTCTTTATATTTTCGCTTAATTTTTAGAATTTGTTAAAATTTACTTTTTTAACCGAAAAATTCCTTCTTACATATATTAAACGATTTTTTCTCATATAAATTTATGGCTCTTAAAATTTATAAACATTTTTAAACCTTATAATATTAAATAATTTTGGGTGCAGACCTTTTCTTACAAATATCAAATAGCTTTAATATTTCTTCAAAAAACATCGAGTACTCATAATATTGAAAAAAAAAAAAAATTCTCACACTCGTGCTATAATTAAATTATTTATTAAATAATCAAAAAATAATAATAACGTATCAAATAAATAAAAAATTCAATTACAATTCTAAGCTAACCACAATTGGCTTTTTTTTCGTGGAAATTTCATATATTTCGTTTGTAATGAGAATTTTCTTTGACGAAATTTTCTTTTACCAAATTTTGTGTCTTTGCGGCACACACACAAACATCCATCTCACTCTCTCGCACACAAGGATAAACTTTTTTTTGCTTAAATTGAACCCGTGCAGTTAATTTTTTTTTTTTTTTTTTTGCTTTTGTTTTCCTGTTGCTTTGTTGGCTTCCTGCTGGCTCGTTTGTTTTTTCACTTTTTTTCTGGCGCAAATTTAATAATACAGCAAACGCTGAGTGCGCGTACACGTATATATATATATATGTGTGTGTGTGTGTTGGTGTGTCGCTTGATGCTTACTTTAATTTCATAAGAAATTTCATTTGCCAAGCAGAAAGTATAAAATCGTTTTATGAACTTTGACATATTGCGCACCAGCAGCAGCCAAGCGGAGCAAGCGAGATAGCGAGAGCAAAACCGAGAGAGAAAGCTGTATGAATAAGGAAAACTCAACCATACCCAGATGCACACACACACATGGTTTTCACAGGCAACTTGATAAACCATTTGGCATATTTCCTGACTTTCATTTTGCATCTGCAAAGTGCGTTTCGTATACTCAGCTTTTATAAGTTTAAAGTGGGTCAATAGACGTGTCAAGCAACCAAAATCTGTCAAAACCACAAACCAAACCAGAAATACTTACTGCAATTAAATTTGTATACAAGTTTATTAAAAAGCCCAAAGTATAATTTGTATAATTGTAGTACACTCTTGTGTGACAGTTGTATAACAAGTTTGCTTGCAAGTTTTGTTTTATTTTGTTGTAAAAAATGTAGTTTAAAAATTGTTTTGTCTTTATAACAGATGAGTACTTGAGCGGAACGCTGTTATATTTTATATTTGTGTATCAATTTTAAACAACACTCTTACTATGCTTAGCAGTTGTACAGTATAACATGTTCGTATAACAGTTTCGTATAACAGTTTTGTATAACAGTTTAGCAGCTAATTACAATAATTAAGTGCTCAATTTTATATAACATTCTTGCGAAAAGAATTTTTAGTCAGTTTTCAATTTAACACTATTTGAATAACGTAAACTCAATATATTCAGATCTATCAAATTTATTATTATATATCGATTATGAGCAAGCATATGATTGGGTATTACATGCATTTCATGCAAATTTCAATTTCAATCGAAAATGTCTGAATTTATGTAAACTATTCGAAGGCCTTGATAGGGGCCCACAAGTGTGATTAATGCTGCTGCTGGCAGCTGATTGAGCTCAATTGATTGAGATACGGATTGACTGACTGCATTTGCTGTCTTTCATTGAGGAATGCCACAAATTGAATTTCAGTTTCGTCCACCTGGAGAAACGCAACAAGGTCAAGCGTTGTTGCCTTAACCCATCATCAAAATCCCCTTCCACTGGCCCACTTGCTGAAAAGCAAGGGGCGGTAAATGCTGGGCATTTTTATTACCTGTGCGCTCTGGCAGCAGCTCATCAAATATTGAAATGCCAATTTCACAGATACTCAGAAAAGCAACGCAAAAACAAAAGCAGCATTTGCCAAATTCAATTTGCCAAACTAAACTAATTGCCACACAGCAACAGCAACAGCAACAACTACATCTACAGTGAACACAACAATAGCAGGGACAGCACAGCTAAGCATATTCCATGCTAAGCAGCAGCGGGAAATACATTAACTGAACGACAATCGGATTGTTTTAGTTTCGCAATACCCTAAGAAACTATTGTCATTGGGGCATGCTGTTTTCAAGGCAAGCTTAATAGACGAAAGGATTCATAATCACAAATAAGCTAGAGACAGCTTTTTCCACGTGAAGAGAAGTTAGAGAGTTAGAGTCATAAGAGAGAGAGAAAGAGAGATTTTGCTAATTAGAGATACTCTAGTGGAAGCTTTCTCTAATATGAGAGAAACTACAGAAAAGTTACTCATATTATACAAACTTAACCCTACATAAATCCGTATGAATTTTTCATAGCATCGATAGATATTGAGGTAGTATTCTTAAGCTAATTTGATGATAAGTAATATTAATAAGTTGTTCCATAGCATATACAGAGTACATTCGAGTTACTCGAGTCATATTATCCATACATTTAAATTGTTTGTATAATATCGATACATATTGATTATCAAGTTATTCTTGCCTAGGCCAAATTTGTTAAACTATATACAACATATTTCCAAATGGGTTTCCCTGCACAGTATATACGCAGTATATTCCGGAGTATATCATTACACATTTTTGCCATTTAATTTGATTGTTCGTAGCCAATTTTGGTAGCGAAAATAACTTTTTCTTGATATCCTTAACCGGTGCTTGGCCTAGAAACATAAATTAAACGTGCAGAACACAATAAAGCTTAACTATTTATTTCAGCTGAGGGAAAGAATTTGGCCGAGTTAGTGACGCAGACAAAGCTCAAATTATACTGATTACATGTATATATATATATATATATATATATATATATATATATATAAACTGATAACAGCTATCGATAGCATGTACCGATAATAGCAATGGAGTATCTACTTGTATCTATATGTCGCCCGTATATACGTATAGTACACATATTTTTCGATAAGTTTACAAGTCAACATTAAAAATCGATAATCAATAATCTATAAATAATAATATTTTATTGTCAAAATATAATTGCTATATAATCGATATTGGTCATCGATCAGTTAGCATCCACTTCAGCTTGTTTACAACTTGTCATATACTGCCCAGGTCATATAGCAGTTTGTCTATCAGCCTTCTGTTAAAATCGACCACTGTAATCGATAACAATAGTTAACATTATTGTTTTTAATAATGGCATAATTTTATCGCTTCGATTACTTCGATTAAATACTGCAATGAAAAGGGCAGAAAAGTGGGCGAGGAAGAGAAATTGCGAATAGCTGTCGTATGGCCGCAAAGTATGCAATGATAAATTGAGCCATTGTCGCTGCTGTTGCTGCTCTGAGGGGAGTTGTGTACAGAGATAACAAGGGCGGTGTGATAGCGCAGGAGGCAGCAGGAACCGAAGCAGGAGCAGGGGCTAGGTTTCGGCTCTGCCACTTGGCGCGCACGTAATGAGCATATTTGTAGCATACTTTCAGCGCGTACGTGCACCATATGTGTGTGTGTGTGTGTGGATGCGGGTGTGAGCGTGTGCGGGAGAGAGTCCTTTGAGGCCAAGTTTATGCAAGTTATTCGTTGTGCTGCCCTCACGCCCAGTGCCCAGGACCTTGCCACTTCAACGCTGCTTCGCTTACCTTTCGAGTTGAACGCCAAACTTTTTTGCAGCTCATATATAGATATATATATATATATTGACACAGGTGCCCTGAGGCATTCGCGAGGTGTGTGCGATGGGGCGTGGCAGCTGGCAACTGTGTGGGTGGCTGGGTTGACCCGAGAGGCAACGCTTTGATTTTGTGTCTGCATTTAATGCCAGATTACAAGGCCAAAGCGATAAACTACAAGAATTCATGCAGCCGCCTTCTGCGACAGTGGTGCGTATATACCCTGTAATTAATGAGAGAAGAACTATGATATTCCAATACATCCCAAATTATCACTTTATATTACTCTCTCTCTCTCTCTCTCTCTCTCTCAATATCTTTCCCATTTACTCACTCTCTCTCCCTCTTTCTCTCCTCCTCTATTCCTGTGATCTATATTACTACGTATAATAATTTCACATATAAAATCGATAAATGAAGTCGACTAAACTTTGAATTTGGATTTCAAGCGCAATTCAAGTGGAAGCGAAAACGGAGCTGGGAGCACCGCAATCATTTATCGCGCCCAAAAGCAAAAAGACATTTAAAGATGTGTTTCGCTTGATTACTTTATAAATTGTAAACATGAAACTTGCGCCCATCATCAACTCGTTATTGAGCTATTTGAAACTTGAGCTCAAAGTTTCCATATCTCTGCCCATCGATTCGATTCGTCGAGGCCGCGGACAGAGTCGCAGGCAGAGCGAAGGTGCTGGGTATTGAATTTGTTTTTTTTTGGTTTATTTTTGGTGTGTTCAAAAGCGCAAAGAGCGTAAATTCATAAAACGTTCGCTGGGCGTGAAAGTGTTTTGACATACGCTGGAAAATCATATCCGCTTTACACACTCACAGAGAGAGAGAGAGAGAGAGAGAGAGAGAGAGAGAGAGCGACGTACGAACACAGTGACAACATTCGCTTACCTTTGACTTTGGCTTTGGCGCTAACGAGCTTCAAGTTTAACAATGAGCGAACATTTTGCAGCTCATTGAATTTGAAGTCATGTGAAAGCAGCACACATACACTTGCACAAAGAGCGAGAGAAAGTACTTCACACACACACACACACACACACACACTTACACTCACCCACTGGTATAGCAATCAGTCAGTCCAAGGTTTTATTTTTATTTATTTTTATTTTTTGCGCACGGAGAAGGCGTTGACAATTGCATTGCAAAGGACAATGTCGAGTGCCTGTCAAATAAAAATGTGTGCAAAGAAAAAAAAAATGGGAATAAATAAAAATGAAATGAAATAAAATAAAAGTAAAGCATAGAAATGAAAATCTTTTGGCACATGCACAACAAATTGCAAAGCCAATTGAACAATTCGTAATGCTGAGAGCTCCCATTGTTGGGCTTTGTGTAAATTTGTATAACACTAATAGGCAATTGAGCTCTGCCAGCAACTTGTTCACCTCGGTGTGCAGGGCATATTCGTGAGCGTTGCACTGGCTGCCTTGCTCTAGCACATCTCAAATGGAATCAATTTCAGTGTGGCCCAATGTTTTGTGCTTGGCTCCCTGTAGCTCCGTATCTTCTTCCAATTTTCTTTCAATTGACATCAGACATATTTCACAGACGCTTAAGTAAGCCTCTCACCCGCCTTTTCACTCTCACTCTCCCTCTCTATCACTTAGCAATCTCCATCTCTCTGAGGAATCTACGACTGTCTGCCTTAGCTTTCTTCTCTCTCCATTTATCTGTCTCAATTCTTACTTGCTTTTTATCTACCATCACCCTTTCTCTATTTTTTTATATATATTTCCCTCTCTCTGTCGTTCCCTCTTTTTCTCTTCTTCCTTTATCTATCTCTCTGCCCATTCTCTTTGCCGTTCTGTTCTCTATTTCATCTCTCCAACTTCGTTCTCACACTATCTTTCTCTGTCCTTTTTCTATCTCAGTCTCTCTCTCTTTTTTTATCTTTCTTCCCTCTCTCTATATATATATATATTTCTTCTCACTCCCTTTTCCATAATACGTTTCTCTCCCTCTTTCTATTCCTACCCCATTGTATCTTCATCTTTAAATCTCTATGCTCTGCAGACTTTAAAATAAATATATTCATATAATATATCATGATCCCTGTGCTCATGCATGATAATGTGTTGGCTAGGTAACGCACTGTGGCAATGATTTCCACAGAATCCGCTCTGCAGGAGCTTAAATTTCTAGTTTCGCATTTCTTGTGAAACTAAAGCCACATTTATTCAATTACATTTGAGATGTCGGACACCCACACCCACACCCACACCCACAGCACACACACATGCACACCCACAACACACTTGTATGCATGCATGCATGCATGCAACACATTTCGCTGTCTTCCACAATTGGCAATGCAACATGGCCACAGACGAGACCGCATGCCCCCTTCCGCCCACTCGTTGGCCTGCCTGCCCAACCACAACCGCAGCCACAAGCGAGAACCCAATGGCTGTCCAGAGTGCAGCTGGACGGACATTTGGCTGTACGTGAGCCAAAAAGTGTTTTATGCATTCAATTTTATTTGATAATACCCTGGAAAAAAAAGCCATCACATAGACACTGATGTGCTTAACGAATATGGAATCTCAGGTAACACTCAAAGGCTTTAACAATCCACAGTTAGAGCTGAGCAGAGCCATTGACAGTTCAAGGCAGCTCCCTAAAATATATGTATTTATTGAAAATCAGAAATATATATAGATTAGACTCAATTAGAATATATATTTAAATGAAACTCAGATCTTGAGTAGTATTGAGAGTATTTTCTAACATATTTCTAAGTCTCAAATGGTGTAACATATATAGCTAATATTTAGGCTGAAATACAGGGTATTTTATAGTCTGAGAGCTATGTATACATTGCACATCTCTTGTTTTAAATTTTTATTTTTTTTTATACATATCCAAGCAGTGAAAGTAGAGTACATTGGCTTTTAAATAGACGAAAATATGGATTACAAATATTCATATCTATCTTTAAGAAACTTCAAGATCTTTATGCACAAAGCTTTACTGTATAAAGCTGAGCTATTGGAATTTGATATATAAATAAATATATATACTTGAGAGTAGCGAATCGACACAATATATATATATATATTTCATTTTATACAAATGTAAATATTTATAATATGAAAACAATCATAAAAGTTGTATAAATTACCTAATATATAGATCGATATAATGGAAGTTATATATGTATACCTTGAACCTACACTATATATGTATATAGTTATATTATCTTTTATAACTCGTTATTTGAATTTCAACTTTGCTCCCAATGAACGAGTATTCGGCAGTTAGCTACGCCCGACTGCAGTGTTCGTACTCATGTATTTTTTATTCACTTGAATTTTGTGAAATTTAGTGCTTCAGCACATTCTCTAATTTATATTTATCTATTGTTTCTTTGCAGCTTAACATAAATAGAAAATCTAATAAATTAAAAAAGAAGAACAACAGCAACAGAAATTAACAAAAACAGTAAATCCAATATGCAGAGAATGAACTAAAACAGACAACTTTAACTGAGTAATTGAGCTATACAAATCGAACAGAATGTGATCTATATAAAAGCAGAAGACGAAGTAGAAGAAGCAGCAGCTGCAGAACAAGAGAAAAGTGTGTGCATTAAATATCGCTGAGACGTTGTCCAACACTAGATGACATGTGCGCTGTGCCCGTGTTGCCAAACTCAAATAGAAAACCATAAGCGAGCCATTCAAACACAATAACAAAGTCAATAGATCGATTAATCGATAGGCCGATAAACTGAAGTAATATAGCAAGGCATTGAGCATATAGATGTGCATATATGTATTGCTGTAGCTATAGCCAAATACACAGACATAGACTTTAACGACCACTGTATATATCATGACCAAGAAATACGAATTCGATTGGATAATTCCGGTGCCGCCGGAACTAACAACTGGAGCGGTCTTCGATCGCTGGTTCGAGAACGAGAAGGAGACCAAAGAGAATGACTTTGAGCGCGATGCGCTCTTCAAGGTCGATGAATATGGATTCTTTCTCTATTGGAAGAGCGAGGGACGGGTATGTACACAAATCGATAGTCCGACAAAACGATAATTTAATGCTAAACTCACACCTTTCGATAGGACGGCGATGTCATCGAGCTGTGTCAAGTGAGCGACATTCGAGCTGGCGGCACTCCAAAGGTAAGCCAATTAGTGAATAAAAACACTTTTAAGGGAGGTTTGATTGGAAGATCAAGCGAAACAAAGAGAAATTTAAATTTAGCAAATGTTTGAGTTATTGGAGAAATATTATCATAAGAAGGGACAGCAACTAAAGCGGGGTCAGCCTTGTCGCTTTGGATGTCGCAGGCATTATATAACATTTAATGCATGTCCATATCAAATCTGAATCATAAATTCTCGCAGCCTTCAACGGAAAAAGTGTGTTAAATGCACAATTTATGCGTTATTAAATTCAATTAGAGCCATTTCGCGGAATAAGTTGCCAATATGTCAAGTTCTCATGAATAAGTTGACATCATTTGGAATTCGACTCGATTGCGCCCACCCGGAATGCCCTCTATTATTTACGAGCACACGGGTAAATATGCTTGGGAGTGTGCGACTGTGGAGTGAGGAGTGCTGAGCTGTGCCAATTAGGTTGGCCACTGTTTGGTGCACTTTGATGTGCATTAACCCACATCCTGTGGGCCTCAAAGGCGTTCGCCTGTCGATAACACCTGGCAGGTGTCAAAGGTGGGCATCGAGCGGAGAGCTGAGAGCTGAGAGCTGAGAATTGGCGATTGAACAGGTGCTGACACAATTAAAATGTGTGCCACAGCGTGCAAGCATATCTCAATTAGGCTGCCATCGCAGCCACAGCGCCACTGCAAGCACTTTAAGCACTCTTACACCCACTGAGTCAGCCGCCTGCCACCTGCCACCTGCCACCTGCCACGTGCTGTGGCAATAAAAAGATAAACGAAACAAAACACAGAAAAAACTACACATGGAAGCTCGCGCACAGAGATGGGCGCGAGTTCTAGCCCATAAATTGCATTTAGTGGCAACAGCAACAACAACTATCAATTGCAGTATATGTCATGGCTCTAGCTGTGGGCGTGGCACCATCCATGGCCAATAAATCCAGCGCATAGAGACAAATGCGTCGAAATGAAGCCAGCGCCATCCATCGAGCAGAGCAACAAAAAAAAAACCATTTAGAGTCAAAGTGACACATTGACACATTAACTGACAACCACACAGGCACACTGTACGCACACACATACACACACACACAGGTACAGTTTAACGGTTACACTAACCGAAACATATTAGTCGTAGCTGCATTAAGCTCTTCATTAAAAATGCATTCAGATTGAGCTTTCAACAGGATTTTTGGCTTGTCAAGCCATAGCTATAACTATACAGCAGAATCCTACAAAGTAACACAATGTTGTAGCTGATATTTGAGCAAGAATTTATTGCAATTATTCGTGAAATAGATGCTATCGATAAATATCGCTGTTGACTGATATAATAGTAGGGTCTCTAGTAGTGAAGTGAAGCTGAAGTGCAAAGTTCAGCGCTTATTGATGTGCTTTCTACCTTGCGCCATTGTTAAATGACAACTTTGCATGTTATCGATAATTATCGATTTAAATCAAAATCGCTCTATGAATGAGTGATCGCAGTATATTTGACTATATTCCTATAGGAAATGAAGCATCACTTAGATATTTAGGAGACTTGAAATGAATTTCTTTTTCTGTGCTAACCAATAACTAACACATGTTTTTGCTCAGTGTATGCGAGAGAAACAAATATGATAACGCGGGATGCGCATCGTTGCACTTGTAAATTGAAAAGTGTCAAAGATTTTAGAAGTCTTGTTGCAGTGTTAAAGTGCAGCATGCATAGAGAGAAATAGAAAGAGAGAGCGACTGAGAGAGAGAGAGAGGGAGATAGTCAACGAGAGGCCAGAGCAGCGTAGCACTCAGTTTCGGGCATCAGTCAAGCTGTTTCCGCAGCAAGCGCCCCATACCTGAAGCCCACTCGAACACTTTTTGAAATCCCCAAATGCCAGTCGAGTGGAACATTTGCGCTGCTGCCTGAAGTGCTCAACTTGTGGTGCTTGCCTTAAAGCCTTTCCAGCTGGCTGCAATCCTTTTGAGCCCACACACACTAATACACACACTTGCTGGGCAAGCCGTTTTCATGTCAGCTGCCAAATAAATTCAATTAAAATGCAAAACAAATGCCAATGAGACAGAGAGAGAGAGGGAGAGAGAGAATCGTGAAAAGAGAGCGAGAGTAAAAGGCAAGCAAAGAATGGACCAAAGTGTATATGAAAATGCGGGCTAGAAGGCAACAGCAGCCGCAGCCGCAGCAGCCGCATGAAATTTGTATAATGGCCAGAAAGGAAAATATATATATATATATTTATATATATGTATATATACATATATTTATATACATTCACAAAAGGAAAATACAAGAGAAAAGCGGAAGAAGAAAACTCATACCCTTATATAATTTATATATAGTTGAGAGCGTGCAAAGAAGTTTTTTTCATTTTTTTTTTTTGACCACACATAAAATTTGAAAGAAAAACAAAAAAAAAATAGAATACAAAATGCAAAACTTTTGCTCTCTCTCTCTCTCTCTCTCTCTCTGTTTGCATGTGTGTGTGTCACAGGCACACACAAAAGTCTGCACACACCGACGCACATGTTGTGTCTAAATACATATTTATATAGGTGGCATAGAGCTAAATGTGCCTGTGCGTGTGTGTGTGTGTGTATTGTGTGTGTATTGTGTGTATGCACATTTGAAGCGTTTGCACTTGCACATGCCAGCGAGGGTCGTTCAAATAGTAGCTATCAGAGATTCAAGCTTGATTATTTTAGATATATGATATTTATAAACATACGCATGAATATTATTTTAATAATATATATATATATATTTTTAGTTTATTTAATTTATTAATAATTTATAAACTCTGTCATAGTTTTGATCAAATCAATATCAATTACTTCTGACTCTAATCGTCACTTAAACTATATATTAGTTGTCAATATTTTATATATTGAAGCTAACTCCTAGTCTGTTTTTATAAGGAAGCATATCTTTCCATGAATGTCGATTAGCTTCACTGGCATAGCTTCTCTCTGCCGTATTTTTCTCTCACACATTCTCTAAGTCTCTTTATATTTCTATATATGATATATATGTATGTATATACTATATATATTATGACAGCACTTAATCAACTCTGTTTGAAGTGCCTCAACTTAGCCTTTTTATCGTATTCAAAGGATTGTAAAACGAACCAAATTTTGGCTAACTTCTGTATTAACTGAAAGACTTAAAACTTTTTGAGTTGCCCACTTAAAAACGTAAATGGAAGACTACACTTAAAGTTCCTTATTCTTGCTATCTGTGTGAATGCTGCTGTGTGTGTGTGTGTGTGTGCTTGTGTGTGTGTGCTTGTGTGTGTGTGCTTGTGTGTGTGTGCTTGTCTTCCTCTGTGTGTGTGGTGTGCTGGCAGCACTTGAAATGTTTGGTCATCAATATTAAATCAGCGAGCCACACAAACCAACTAACACACTTACAAACACGCATACACACACATAAATATATATATGTGAAGAGTATATATATGTATGTATATACATAAACATATATGTATACTCGAAAAGGGAACTCGTAAGTGCCAGTCGCACAATGAACCATTAAAAGTTGCTTCGTTTGGCAAAGCAAAAAAAAAAAAAAAAAAGAAAACACACGGAGAAGAAGAAGAGGCAGAGAAGCCAAAGCAACAACAAATTTAAGATGTTGTACTGAAACGCAAATTGGCCGTTATACAGCTTAAATACCCTGTACTTACGAGAGCAGCAAGTGTCGATCTATAAATTGTACAACTCAAGACAACGGCATAATATAATATACAGTTATAATACGACTGTTATGATTAGGCACTGATTCAGTCAGTTACGATTATAGTAGACTCATTTAAGCGGATCAAGTCAAATTTATTCAAGCAAACAACAATTCCCATAGATTTTTAGAAAAGAAGATTTCTACTTTAAATTAATTCAGGTATCTTATATCCCATATTTTTATGTAGTGAATTTTCTACCAGGTCATTGATAGAATCGAAAGTAAAGAATATCAAATCGCAAATCTAATTAATAATATAATAATAATTTAAAACTTATTTATCAAGATATATTATCATCTAAAAGTAATATGGATATGGTCTGTGTCTAAATACTTTTAACTCAAATTATTATTATTTATGATCATTCCGTTTTTGTTTCTCCAAATTCTTAAAATTAAAGTTCAGTTGAAAATATTTTTTATATAAGAAAAATGTTGCATTTTTTGAAAACAGAGAAACATTTTTAGAATATTTTTATCATATGTTGAAAGTTTCATTAAAATCCGTTAAAACACACAGCAAAATGTTTGGATACTTAGCAGAGCGGAGTAGAGCCAGCTTGGTGCCTTTTTATATACATGTGCACACAGACATTCAAAGGCTTGCGTACTATATTCTGAGAGTGATCAAATTAAAATTTACTCAATGCAGTCACGTCTGCGAGAGTTTGGCTTTAGTCATGAGCTGATCACGCCGATGAGCTGTGGGAACAAAACACGCAGAAAGCAAAGAAACAAAACGGAATAAGATGAGAGAAATTTCTGGCATGGAATGAATTGTCACTCTGAAAGCTGACTTAACGTTAGACGTGGAAAAGAGACAGGGAGAGTGTTAGGCCCTGCTCAGCTCAGATTTCTTTTTCTTCCAACAACACATACATACATAACAAAGTATACAGAATTTACCTATGTCTATATGTCTCCCTTGAATTGAACACAATTAAAACACTATTGAAGGCTGAAATTCACATTAAATATACAAGAGTTTGTCTTAATTTTATTCTTTGCATTTAAATATCCAAATATATTCTTTAAATATTTTGCATATTTTATTATATTTGCTTGCTCATGAGTGAATTTTGAACAGGGCCAGTTTGACGACAGTGAAATTTCAATAGTGATTTCAGAAGTACCAGGCGAACATAAATGAGTAGTAGGGCGCCAAAATGTTAGTTAAAATTGCGTTAACCTTTAATTGAAATGAAAGAGATGCGAGATTAACAGATAACAGAGATAATAGTGTCAGGTAATTATTTGATCATGCCTAAAAGTATGCAACATACTTGCTTATGTTAACAAACTCTCACTCAAGGTTGACTCAATTTTAACTAAAATTTAAATAGCATTTCGCGCCCTACTACTCATTTATGTTCGCCTGGTATTTTACGGCAATTTCGTTGCCGCTTGAAGCCTAGCCGAGATATTTTTTATTCTTCTCTGCTGCAACTGCTCTCAGCTCGAAACGCACACATACATACATACCTCTGTAGCAGTCGATTCTGAAATTTTATAGTTTTCTCGGAATTACTACTCCAAGATTTGGTTCAACTGAAAGCTTTTAATTAGGACAATATCAATGGCATGGTATAACCAATGATTATGAGTCAACTGGGAGCTCTTTTATTATTGGTTTAATAGGACTATATCTTTGATATGACAGAGTCAAGGCTATTTTGGAGAACACCAACTCGCCTACATCATTTCTTTTTACGTCTGAAGCAAGTCGAATTGTGAAAGTTCTTGACTAGCAGTTATACATTAATTAATGTATAAAATGCTTAAGTGCTCAAATTTCGTTTGAGAACTATAACTAAAGTTCAGCTAAATTTTTAATGCATAATGTATCAGGTGCGGGCTTAAATCCATTTATTAAGCATGGTGTACATGCAAGTTATTGTGTATAATCAGAAATAATGATCGGATGGGATTATTTATATATTTTATTTATTAAATTTCAATTTTCTTTATATTTAAATCATGTTTGCAGAGCTGCTGCGCATGAGCAGCTGCTCAGAGAAAAGTTGCCCTAGCGACTGCACCGATCGAACTAGTTATTTTAGATTTTAGCTCAGATAGAGCTGAGGAGCTAAATCTATGTTTAGTTGCTGTTGAGCTGGATGAATATGCCCGCTCGAGCACACTTGTAGGGTAGCTCTAGTAAGACTGCCAGCAAATATTGAAAACGCAAAATTTGAGCTTTATTGCAGTTTTTCTCATCTTCTTCTTCTTCTTTTTGTTGTTGGCATTGTTGGTGCTGTTGCCGCTGCTTTTCAATAATGCACGAAGCTTCATTGCTGACGAAGTACGTCAAAGAGCAGCAACAATAATAACAAGGACAACAATCAAAAAAGGACCAAGCCAAGCGTGAATGGTGGTAGGGGAGGGCGGGCTGCAGGCAGCAGCCGAAAGCTGTTGAAAGGCAACACATTTTGTATATTTGGCCAACATTTTGTACCGTTTGCTTATGGGGTTTTTTTTTATTGAATCTGGCTGCTGCTTCTTCTTCTTCTTCGTGCTGGCTTATTCATTCGCAGACTTATTTAGCACTCGAAAGTATGCAACGATTTCGATATGCGCACCAAATCCCTGCCCTTTGGCAACTGCTGCAAATTGCACTCGATCTGATTGCCATCGACTTGCAATTTCAGCTGCATTTGCCTCTGACTTTCAATTTGAATTCGAATTCGAAATCGAATTCGGATTCGAGTTTGATTGAAAATGCTTTTTGCTGGCTCTTGCTTTCGGCACGTTTAATCCGTTCAGCTATTAACTGTTGCCATTTGGCATCTTTCAGTAGCCCCATTACATAGGCCAGCAACTGGCTTGAGCTTCCCATGTCAGTTTGAACCGCATGTTAAATTTATGTTGCAAATCGTAACAAGAATTTTAAACACTTTTGCGTGCATAAACAAGTTTTGTTTTCCCATATGCAATGAAACTTTCTTGCTTTGTTCGCTCCCAACTCTCAGAACTTTTCTTGTTGTTGTTGTTGTTGTTGTTGTTGTTGTTGGCAACTACGTGTCAACAGATTGCCAACACTTTGACCACAACTTGACAGCAGGAAAAATAGCTCCGATGAATGCAAATGTATTAGCTACAGTACGGAGCAGCGCTGAGGCTAATACAGGCAGCGATTTAATGATAAAGTACAGGGTATAACTGATGAGAGATAAAGAGTTGCGCACAGAGATGCCAGAATAGAATAAGAATATAAGAGAATAAATATACTAGAGGTACAGTAAGTATAGCTTGGCTAAAGTAGAAGATTTATTACAGAGTATACTTAAATATACAAACTAAAACTCAGACTATTCTATAGCTAATTCTGTAGGCATAACATAAAACTCGGTACACTACAGAGTGCACTTAAATATAAATCAGCTGTAGCAATGATCAGCATATTACAGGGTATAATCTATACAAAACCAGATCAGCTCGCTTCATCAACTTTCCACATAATGAGCTTAATCAAGCTTAATACAGGGTATAGCTTATATTATCGAAATTTATTACAGTTTCAATAATCAAATTTAATTTAAATTATTTGCCATGATTTTCACTCTTAGTTGTCAGTGCAAGTACAGGGTATAATGAAGGGTATATTAATATAGATGGGCCTTTACATAAGTCATAATAAGTTCCTTATAAGTCTGAGAGATCCAATATATAATTCTGCTAGAAACTACACGATATACACAGGGTATGGGCTAGTCTGGCATAGATTTCGTGTCCCACAATTATGCTGAAATTGTTCATTCGATTTGATAATAGTTTCTGCATCGGAATTCGAATTATTTATTTTTTCTGCGTGCCCGCGAATCGAAGGTCAAATGCGAAATTAAAATTCTATTTTATTTATTATTTGGAATTTCGCTCGGAGATTTATTTATTTTTAATTCAATGTACAAATGTTGATAAATGTTTCTGGCATCTATGCCCCACCTCTCGTGCTCTCTCTCTCTGTCTCTCGGTCTCGCTCTCTCTTTCTCGCCCCTACACAGTAAGCATTCATACAATTTGCTTTCCGCCTTGATTAATGATGCGAACTGAGATTAATGTTGCCGCTGTAGCTGCTGCTGTTGTTACTCTTATTGCTGCTGCAGTTGCTGCTGTTGGTGTTGCCGTTGATGTTGATGTGACTATTGTTGCTGAGGTCAGTGTTGCTGCTGTTGCTGCTACTCCTATTGCTGTCGCTGTTGTTGTTAATATTGCTACAATTGCTGTTAGTGCAGCCATTGCTGCTGAGCTCGGTATTGCTGCTGTTGGTGTTGATGTAACTATTGCTGCTGCAGACGTCTCTATTGCTGGTTCCAGTTCTGCTGCAACAGCTGCCATTGTTGACATGGCTTCAGCTGCTGTTGCTGCCATTACTATTGCTGCTGCTGCTGAATGTTTTTATTGTTGCTGCTGAAGTAACTATTGCTCGTATTTACGTTGCTGTTGCTGTTTCAATTTGTATTGCTGCAGCTGCTGCTGCTGCTGCTGCTGCTGTCACGCTCCCCGGCAGCTCGAATAGTTATCGACCCTTTAAACTATTCAAGCCGTTAGCCATTGGCCATGATTGGTCTGATAAGCAAATTTTAGACGCGTCAAGCGCGTAATTCAAAAAGGGGACACAGGTCGTATGCGTGACGTTAAGTCACTGTTCTACTTGAGCTTAAGCTTAACAATACTCAGTAAAAGTCAAAGAAAATTAATCGATACTTATCGATTTTGATAAAAAAAAATGATTTGCGTTTTAAATTTAGGGCAATAATTAAACTCTAAGATTACACATATTAAATGGGATTGCCTAAAATAAAAATATAGAAACCGGTAGCAATAAATAATGATTTATGAAAAAGATTTTAAGAAATTCAATAATTAAATCTAATATCAACTTACTTAGCAATATATTTCATTCTAATTTACAGGATCCAAAGATCTTGGATAAGGTAACCAAGAAGAATGGCACGAATATACAGGAACTGGATAAGCGATCGCTAACCATATGCTCGAACACGGACTATATCAATATAACATATCATCATGTTATTTGCCCAGATGCTGTAACAGCCAAGGTATAGTTCTCTAGCCGAGCGACGCTCAGGTTTACGAGTGAGACGAGTGACTTCCGCGAGCGGAAGGAGAAGATCATTTAGCTCATGTGGCTCATATTCAAGCTCATATGCATACCTCTCTGTACTTATAGATCTGGCTAGATGGCATACGAAAAATAACACATAATGTCAAAGCGAATAATATCTGTCCGATGATGTGTCTGAGAAAACAGTAAGTGAACTCTGGCAGTTCTCATGCAAATTTCGAATAGACGCACCCCTCTATACACTCTTCTTTCTCTCTCTCTCTCTTTCTGTTCGTCTAAGAGAATGTAAAAAGAAAAATAAAACTTTCTTTATTTATTTTTACTCTGCGATGTCACAGCACGATGCAACTTTGCTTTCTAAACACACATATGTCATATATCTATATCGATATATATATATATCGAATATCATATATCATCTTCTATATCCATTGAGCATATCAAATGGATCTAACTGTACATAATTAAGTTTGTTTTAATTTCATATTGTTTTCTAATTTGCATGTCTTGCGCCTTGTTTTTGTTCGCATCGTTATTGTAATTGTGTTATCGTTAATCGTTATCGTTATGCTGTTATCGTGTTCACGAATCTGTCATTGACAACCAATGCACAGAGCTGGCAGAAAAACTTGCGACTTATAACGCATAACAATCGCGCCACCAACGTGTGCCCACGCACCAATCTAATGAAACAGTAAGTCACTTTCCCTATCTCTTACCTATCGCAAGTTATCGATAATATTGTCAGACTTTCAAGCTGTTGAGATTTTTATCTCTGTTTTGGGTAAGTATTACTGCGAATTGGCATTTAGACTGGAAAAGTGCTTAGGTGAGGTAAAATCTATAGAAGATTGTCGAAATAGCACACAGAATTGAAGCGTTAGAGAATTGAGGGAGAGAGAGCGAGAGAGAGAGGAGTTAAAACATAAATTGATGCATGGAGCACACGAAGCCACAGCTCCAACGGTGCAAGCTGAAGCATTAGAATGAATGAAATTGTAAGGAAATTTCGCAATCATGAATGTATATATATATATATACATATATTTATCCAGCTATCTATACACATCTATATACAGAGTATATTTTTGGGGCATTACGAAGTAAATCAAGCACATCTAGTCGAGGGCGAGAACGTGGCAAATTGTGTATTATTATTGCTAGCAAATTGTCTAAACAAATCTCGTCTGTGCCGCTTGGGCAGGTGGGCAGCGGAAACGGAAACGACATCATCAGCTGCCACCTAACCTCACTTGGACCAAAAACAGAAGCAAAAACAAAAATAAGAAAAGCAACTGTAAAACTGTTGTTGGCGTTGTTTCAGACAACAAAAATTTCATTTCATTTCATTTCATTTGCATTTGGCTCATCATGAAATGGCAAATGAAGAAATGAAGCTATTTCCGTTCACAATGACTGTAAATACATATATATTATATGTAGATACTAGATTTCTTCATGTCAGCGAGCTCGACAAAATAACTGACAAGATTAAACAAATTTGGACGATTTTCGCTCGTTGCTCAGTTTGAGATTTCTCTCCTGCCACACTTTCTCTAGCTGCTCTCTGCCTGCTTGGCAATTACATTGTCTGACTTCTTCTGGGCTGCATTTTAACTTGTTTTCCCAGAATTTACATCGCTTTTGACTGCTGTTCAAGTTGTTATGGCAAAAGTTAAATATTTGCAACTGCATCGCTTCTTCCTTCGCTCATCATTGATTCGGCAGTAAATCGGGTTACTTATTGCTACAAATAGTTATGGGCTTTCAATTAACTGTTGACAGCGCTGCTTTGTCTGCTCGTTTTACTGATTTACTTCATTTTTTATGCGTTGTCGCTTCTCTCTCTCTCTCTCGCTCTCTCTCTCTCTGGCAGTCTGTGAACTGTCTGTGAGGACTTCTCGCTATTTTTGTTTAATCAGCTTACAAATTCGAAGTTCGCATTGACCCAGTTTGCAAAAATTGTTGATTGTTGATTGTTGTCCTTATGGCCAGGACCTGGGCTGGGCCGTACAGGTAGCAAGGTCTTGAGGCATTAGCTGCAATTACTTGTCTAACTTAACCCTGGGCTGGCTCTGAATGAGGTTATTGGGTCTCTCGAGTGGCTACACTAGAGAGAGAGACACACACACACACACACACACACAGGTTGAGCACGCAAATCCTGCGCTAAGTAATGAATGTCCATCGCATGACCAATGACTGTCCTGCATTGAGTGGAGCCGATGGGTGGCGGGAGGTGCGTTGCGGGCGGCACCCATTCAGTTGGCAGCACAAATTGAATTTAAACTCAAGACATTCTTTCAAGTGAATTGTTGCCGCTGCTAACTGCAATGCACTTTCGCCCCATCGATCATTTGGGTTGCCAATTAATTGCGAATTGCAAATTGCAATTTGCAAATTGCAATTACATTTTCAATATCGATTTTAATTACACTTTAATTTCGGCTTCGTTTCAATTGTTTATAGCCCATTGAATCGGAAAATAAGTACGTTTCTTTTATGAGCATGCCCTCTAGAACCCATAATAGGTGGTTAAACGGGGCGTATACGCATCTTTTGGCAGACGAAGACGTCGAATAATATGAACAGTCGAGTCTAGTCTCTGTGCTTCGCAATTAATCTGAAAGCCGCCAAAAACTGAGTCTAGTGCCATGATCGAAAACTCTTAGCTTTATGCTTAGCATTAATTTAAATTATTTAATTAAATAAGATGAGAAGATTCCGATATCTCAGCTTCAGAGTCAACATGTTTGCTCTATAGACATATCTATATATATAAATATATATATATATAATTCTTGTAAATGCCACTAGCGCTGGGTATCTCCTAGTCGAGCTTACGCTCCACTGAAGCCATTTCACTTGCTCTTACGCTTTGTTCGCTTTAATTTCAAGTGAAATTTATTTCGAGTGCAATTTTTATTTACTAAAGTTAAAGTGTTTCGAGAGCTTTCTCTTTTGAATTGAATTGTCTTAAGTGAAATTTATATTTCTTTAAGGAGTTAAGCTGTTATGTATTGAAATGAAAAACTCTATACATATATATATATATATATATATATATATATATATATATATATATATATATATATATATATACATAGTGTAAGAAGTTTATATATACATGCATAGTGTTGCAGACTTTTATGGTCTGAACTTTTACAAACTTAATACATTTTCCTTTGCACTTGGCGGCACATCTATCTTCCATCTACTGTAAGGTAAAGTATAAGCCATATATGAGTATATCCCTAAATGTACTTTTTGCATGTATGTCACACCTCTAACAATTTGCTAATATTATCTACATTTTTATCTATATCTCTATTTAATCACGTGACTAAATCTATGATTTAATTAAACTCTTTCAAGTTGGATGCGTCTCAGTTACTGTGTGGAAAAGAGTGGCAAAATACCTGTTAAGACGCTGGCTAAAACTTTCGCATCTGGTAAAACGGAGAAGCTGGTCTACACGTGCATCAAGGATGCGGGTCTGCCGGATGACAAGAATGCGACAATGACGAAGGAACAGTTCACGTTTGATAAGTTTTATGCGCTCTATCACAAGGTCTGTCCCCGTAACGATATCGAGGAGCTGTTCACATCGATGTAAGTGAACGAAATGTGTGCCCACTTACTGTTCCCAGACTTTGGATTTGTCTGCTTATCCCAAAATGTATATTATTCCCAGTATATAAACTGTTCTCAGCTACTTTTAAGTACACTGAAACTATGTTGCCATTAATTATTTCCATTAATTTGTTGCCCCTTTGATATTATGTATATCAAGTGATCCCAGTATTTCAAGTGGCCCCAGCATTGACTGACTATTCATCATATCTTATGCACTCTATTCATGGTATTCTTTATCGATATTTTCATTTATGTAGCACCAAAGGCAAACAGGACTTTATCAGTCTGGAACAGTTCATTCAGTTCATGAACGATAAGCAGCGCGATCCACGCATGAACGAGATTCTTTATCCGCTGTATGAGGAAAAGCGCTGCACAGAGATTATCAATGACTATGAGAACGACGAGGAGAAGAAGAAGAGCGGTATGTGATGTGTATATATATAAAATGCTGAAACCGAATCGTAGAACTAACACGTATGACTAAAACTCCATAGGACAACTGTCATTGGACGGCTTTAAGCGCTACTTAATGTCCGATGAGAATGCGCCCGTATTTCTGGATCGTCTCGACTTCTATATGGAAATGGACCAGCCGTTGGCGCATTACTATATCAATAGTTCGCATAATACGTATTTGTCCGGTCGCCAGATCGGCGGCAAGAGCTCCGTTGAAATGTATCGGCAGACGCTGCTCGCGGGCTGTCGTTGCGTTGAGCTGGATTGCTGGAACGGCAAGGGCGAGGATGAGGAGCCAATTGTTACTCACGGTCATGCCTACTGTACGGAAATCTTATTCAAGGTAAATAGAGGGAGGGACCGAGAGAGTGAGACTAAATATATTGTTTCATTTAGGATTGCATTCAGGCCATTGCGGATTGCGCTTTCGTCTCGTCGGAATATCCGGTGATTCTGTCCTTTGAGAATCACTGCAATCGGGCTCAGCAATACAAATTAGCTAAATACTGTGATGACTTTTTTGGTGATCTGCTACTAAAGGAGCCGCTGTCGGATCATCCGGTAGGCATCTGATGATAGCTCGGATATAATCCAGCTTAAACTAAACACATTTTCATATCAGCTCGATCCGGGTCTGCCGCTGCCCCCGCCGTGCAAGCTAAAGCGCAAGATTCTCATCAAAAACAAACGCATGAAGCCCGAGGTGGAGAAGGTTGAGCTGGAGCTCTGGCTGAAGGGTGAGCTGAAGACCGACGATGATCCCGAGGAGGATGCCAGCGCTGGCAAGCCACCAGAGGCAGCTGCTGCACCAGCGCCTGCTCCAGAGGCAGCTGCCGCCGATGCAGCAGCCGAGGGTGCCGGCGGTGCCGAGGCGGAAGCAGCGGCTGCCAACTATAGCGGCTCCACAACCAATGTACATCCCTGGCTCTCATCCATGGTCAATTATGCGCAGCCCATCAAATTCCAGGGCTTCGACAAGGCAATCGGTAAGTCAGCGACTGCGAACGACTAAAGATGAAATGCCCAAAGAGAGAGACAGAGTATGAGGTGGAGAGTGAGAGGGCCAGAGAGTTAACTATATAACTTGACGGGCAAGATAGAGGAAGGAAGGAAGAGAGAAAGTAAGGAAGGCCTTAAGCCCTTAAAAGCGAGAAATACTGATATGCATAGAAAGAGAGGATGAAAAGCAAGCCGATAAAGGACAGACAAAGAGAGAGAAGATCCATATTTTTTGCAATTTCAAGAGAGCGAGAAGGGCAGAGAGTTAGCTGTGTAACTTGACGAGTTAAATAGAGATAAAGGCCTTGAGAGCGAGAAAGACTGCTACAGATATACAGATACAGATATATAACGAGAGAGAGAGAGAGAGAGAGGGGTAAGCAAGTCGATAAAGAACAGATAGGAAGAGCAGATCTATATGTTATGCAATTTTAACTACAATTCGTATCCATCCATGCTCTGTCCACTTGCAGAGAAGAACATTGCACACAATATGTCGTCGTTTGCGGAATCGGCAGGAATGAATTACTTGAAGCAGAGCTCGATCGATTTTGTCAATTACAACAAGCGCCAAATGTCGCGCATCTATCCGAAGGGCACCCGAGCCGATTCGTCGAATTATATGCCGCAGGTATTTTGGAACGCTGGCTGCCAGATGGTCTCACTGAATTTCCAGACATCCGATCTGCCCATGCAACTGAATCAGGGCAAATTCGAGTACAATGGCGGCTGCGGCTATTTGCTGAAGCCGGACTTTATGCGTCGCGCCGACAAGGACTTCGATCCGTTTGCCGATGCCCCAGTGGATGGTGTGATTGCGGCTCAGTGCTCGGTGAAGGTGATCGCCGGCCAGTTCTTGTCGGACAAAAAGGTGGGCACCTATGTGGAGGTGGATATGTTTGGCCTGCCATCGGACACAGTGAAGAAGGAGTTCCGCACACGCCTGGTGCCCAACAACGGCCTCAATCCCGTCTACAACGAGGATCCGTTCGTGTTCCGTAAGGTGGTGTTGCCCGATTTGGCGGTGCTGCGCTTCGGCGTCTATGAGGAGAGCGGCAAGATGATTGGACAACGCATCCTGCCCCTGGATGGGCTGCAGGCTGGCTATCGCCACGTCTCGCTGCGTACGGAAGCAAATTTCCCGATGTCGTTGCCCATGCTGTTTGTGAACATCGAATTGAAGATTTACGTACCTGATGGCTTTGAGGACTTCATGGCCATGCTGTCGGATCCGCGCGGCTTTGCCGGCGCTGCCAAGCAGCAGAACGAACAAATGAAGGCGCTGGGCATTGAGGAGCAGAGCGGCGGTGCCGCTCGCGACGCCGGCAAGGCCAAGGAGGAGGAGAAGAAGGAGCCACCGCTTGTCTTCGAGCCGGTCACCCTCGAATCGCTGCGGCAGGAGAAGGGCTTTCAGAAGGTCGGCAAGAAGCAGATCAAGGAGCTGGACACGCTGCGCAAGAAGCACGCCAAGGAGCGCACCTCGGTGCAGAAGACCCAAAATGCGGCCATCGACAAGCTGATCAAGGGCAAGAGCAAAGACGACATACGCAACGATGCGAACATCAAGAACGCGATCAACGACCAGACCAAGCAGTGGACCGACATGATTGCGCGCCATCGCAAGGAGGAATGGGATATGCTGCGCCAGCATGTCCAGGACTCGCAGGACGCCATGAAGGCGCTCATGCTGACCGTGCAGGCGGCCCAAATCAAGCAGCTCGAGGATCGTCATGCCAGGTTAAAACACACACCTTCCCCCCAAAATTCATATAGCTCTCAATCATAAGGTTACACATTCGCAGGGATATCAAGGAACTCAATGCCAAGCAGGCCAAGACCTCGGCTGATACCGCCAAGGAGGTGCAAAATGACAAAACCCTGAAGACCAAAAACGAAAAAGATCGTCGCCTGCGCGAAAAGCGCCAGAACAATGTCAAACGTTTTATGGAGGAGAAAAAGGTTGGTCCACTTTGAGCCACTGCATCCACATTATCCCAGCCCAAGCCACATAGCACTTAAGCTAGTCGAGACCTCAACTCCTTATCCAGTATCTGCCCTATTTCCACTCAAAACTTATCAAACTCCATCCATCCATGTCTTGCCCATCATGCATCACTCAACTAGACTCTACTAAAAATGGAATAATGCAAAACTAATCGTTTATCGTTTATCGTTATTCACAGCAAATCGGCGTTAAACAGGGTCGCGCCATGGAAAAATTGAAATTGGCACACGCTAAACAGGTTGAGGAATTTAGTACCGATGTGCAAAAGGTACTAAATGAAACACGGCCGCAGACCGACACTATAACCAGTATTGAGACTGTACTTTAGACCACAAAAACCGCTATCGATTATCAAATAATAATAATCATAATAACAATAACAATAACAATACCAAATACCATTAATCGGTTGAGCGTTAACCGGTTAACCGATGCGACACTGTGTTTCGTACAGCTAGTTTGAATTGTAGCCAAGACCCTAACGAGTACCCAGTAAAGAGTAACGAGTAACGAGTAACGAGTAACGAGTAGCGAGTACTCAAAGCACACACACAACGTTCTAGTCGCTACCAAACAGCAATATTCACTTGAGAAAGAAAAGAGCAAAGCAAACCACAAGCAAAATACAGAGAATTACGATAACACGCAAATAATCGCAATAATCGAGCCTAATGCCAGTTCATGAGTAGCTGCTAATAAAATTTTTACTAACTGCTAAGATGTAATTATCTATATCCATTTTTTTCTCTCAATATATGTATATATATCCATTTATGTATATGTATATATGTGTATTCGTTTGTTGATTTACTTAATTCCTCCCTCTTTTCTTGTCAACTTTATTTCGCCAAAAATTCTATTATTTGTTTCCATTTGCTTCGTCTTCGGTTTGGATGTTGTTTTCTCTTTCCATGAAATTGCTTCAAAACTTTTGTTTCCTTTTTTTTTTCAATTTATCTAAGGTATTTCCTGATTTCCTTTCTCGTCTTTATATTTGGCAGTTAACTTGAACTCCCAGCAAAAAAAAAAAAAACAATAATGATAGTAAGGCGGCTCTGTTATATATATAGAATGCGAGATCTGTTCAAAAAGTAACGCAAATTTAGTTATAAATAAATTTAAGTAATACACTTCAGGCTTTATAGATTTTCTTCAATTTTCCTTCCATTGAGCTCTTCAGTTCTGCAAGAGTAAACAGGGAAAAGCCTTAGAGAGTGGGATCTAAGCAGATCTGAGAAACTGATACAGAATCCTTGCTCCATATCTTAGTAGAAGCAAGAATCGAATGTGCCTAAATAAAAGATCAAAAATAGAATTTACTATTAAAGTTAGCGTTACTTTTTGAACACACCTCGTATATATAATATCTATCTAACTATTGTACTACGCCCACTTGAGCTATTTAGTCTTACATTTCTCTATCTCTCTCTCTCTCTCTCTCTCTATATATATATATATATATATATATATCTGTCTCTCCCACTCTCTGTCTCTCGCTTTCACATACTCGTTTAACAATTTATGCTAAACAATTTCATTTAAACATAAACATTTTGAGCATTTACCGCTATTCGCTAAACGTTTTGCTGTGCGTCTGAAACCCAATGCAACAAACATCATATCAAAATTTAACCAAAACGAATTCCATTCTCTCTCTCTCTCTGTTTCTCTCTCTCTCCCTCTCTCTTCTCTCCCTCACACACGCATATAACTCATGCTGCTGCTGCTACTGCCGATCACCGATCACCGTTCACCGTTCACAACTAACAACAATTCACATTAACAGCTTATGGATATGTACAAAATCGAGGAGGAGGCCTATAAGACCCAAGGAAAAACGGAGTTTTATGCTTAAACAACAAAAACAGCTTAAAGAAATTTAAAAAAAAAAAAAGCAAAAATTAAAAAAAAAAATCAAGTAGCAAATGAAGAATTTTAGTGTACGCCTATATTGTTTAGAAATACGAGAAGATGAAGAAATCAATTCAAAAACAAAACAAAAATTGTATTCGAAAAGAAAAGTCAACACTTTGTGCTTTATACTTATTTAAGACGTTATAAAACGTGGCAAACTATCCAAAACAAAAGAATTATATATATATATATATATAACATATATCTACGCTTAGATATTATAACTAAATTGTTGAAATAACTTTGCAAGTTTTCGATCTCCAAATACTTGGAAAAACCAATATTTAAATTATTTGCTGTAAAACTGCAAAAAATACTTGAATTATAAATAAAAGAAATACCAAAAAAAAAAAAAAAAAGATTTATTGGTATTCATGCATCAGTAAAAAGGTACACCGATAAGCTTAGACCATGCCATAAGTAAACCCAACAAAAAGAAAATACTTTCCAAATTCTCTGGAAGTAAGGCGCAAAGCGCTTTTTTTTAAGTTTTTTTTTTTTTTTCAATTTGTTGTCTATGATTTCCGAGTGTCTTTAAAGCGAAGCGAGCGAGCAATAACAGCTACCAATTGTAGTATATATGTATGTTTATATGTTTCAATGAGAAGTTGAAGAAAATACTAAACATATATTGCCTAACATATGTGTTTCCGATTTTCCACCTATCAGCTTAGCAAAACAAACAAACAAAAATACTATGACTATCCATATGAAATAAAAGCAGCCAATGGAGCTGACGAAGCAGCAGCAAAACTTATATAAACATGTATATGAGTAGTAAAACAGCAAAAAGTTTGGTATGTAAGAAAAAAAAAAAAAATTAATAAAACAAGAAGCATTTATTTTGAATGAATGCAAAAATGTCTCTTGATGCTTAATGAAATCACAAATCAATGTACATCCCATTTACTGTGCGTGCATAGCCTCGAAATAAAAAAAGTTAAGTTCTACTAAAAAAATACCGAAAAAATACCAAAACAATGGTAAAAATACCTGTAAGCGTTTATATAAATGTCAAATAACTCTTTTTAGTATGAGCAATTCAAATGAAACACCCCTACCGGCAGTTCTATATATATGTATGTATATACACCCATATATACCTATTTAATATGGGTCCGATTTGAAGTACACACACACACACACACACATGCATACATATATATGTAACTAGAAGAAAAAATCATAAAAAAAAAAAGAAAACTTGTTAAAAACTTTATCGAACGAAGCGAACGCGCTTCGTTGAACAGCAAAAATACTTTCGCGAATTTTACAAAATGAAAGCTAGCCAAGAAAATATACCAAATATATAAATTATAACAAATACCAAAAATACCAACAAAAATTAACCCTTTTACCCCTTTCGGTTTTCGAGTTGAGTTCACTTAAGTTTTTGCACTTCAACATTTGTAACGAATTTCTGTTGTAGTTGTTGCGGAAAAAAATACCACAAATACTAAAAATACTAAAAAATACTAAAAATAATACGAATTATATATTTAAAAATGTAGAACAATCCGAAAATTTAATTTTTTTTTGTCACTTGAATGTGCCCTAAAAATTTAGATGATGAAGAAAACGAAAGTTTAAGTTAACTTTTACAACTAATTTAATAGATGTAGAGTATACATATATATATATATGTATATATATATATATATATATATATATACCATATATGTATGTATATACATATATATGTATATATATGCTTACTCGACCTATGACCATGTATATCTATTTAGAGCAGATTGCGAGCGTTTTATAAATGTGATAAAAAGAGATGAAAAAAAGAGAAAAATTTTGATTGAAAAAACTTTGAAGAGTTGCTTAGTTCTCATAAACAGTTTGTTCATTTTAGTGTGCGGAGTTATGTCTAGTAACAATTTAGGTATTATGCCCCTATATTTTTTCTGTTTCGTGCACTTAACAAAAGGGATAATAATAACCGATATTTACCTTTGTATTATATGTAATATATACTGTGCCAATCCCCGAAAAAAAAAAAAAATTATTTTGATTTTTGTATACATTAGAAAGGCCTAGCCTCTTAGTAAAAACTTAGCCCCTCACTGGAGGGGTATATATATATATATATATATATATATATATATATATATATATATATATATATATATATATATATATATATATACATACATATATATATATATATTCTTCATATATAATTCACATGTTGAAGTACAGGCAAAATTTAGGCACACAGAAGAACGCAGCAGCCTGAGCTATGGCAGCGCGTATCAAAGAAAGAAAGAAGAAAAGAGATAGAGATAAAGAGAGAGTGAGAGAGAGAAGAAACCGAAGAAGTAAAAGAAGGAGAAAGAGAAACAGCGACACAAAGAGAAAGAAAGAGGTCAATGTACGATGGATAGTAGAAAGTCGAAAAAAATTTAAAAGAACGTAAGCATGGAGGAAGAATAAAATTGTATAAGAGTGAAAGAAAAGTGGAGATGTAAGGGAGAGTAGGAGTGGAAATGTATAAGAAAAAGTATAAGAAATGTAAAGGAACAATATCCACTACTATACTTAATCGGAGTATATGATCTGTAAAGGGTATAAGAGTGGAAGAGTATAAAAGTGCAATAGCATAAGAGAGTGAAAGTATAAGCATAGAAGAGTGCAAGAGGCGAAAAATAACAGTGGAGGAGTATAAAGCCGAATGAGCGCAAGTGTGGAAAAGTATAAGAGTGGAGGAATAGAAAAGTGGAAGAATATAAGAATGGAAAGATTGAAGACTATAGGAGTGGAGCTGTCTCGCTTAGCTAAATTTTGCCAATGTGTCAATTTTATTTTCGATTTTATTTAGACTATATATATATATATATATATATATACATATATATCTTCGATACTAGAGCGAAAGCAAACCAAAACGAAATTGTTAGAAAGTTAACCCACGCTAGGGGCCACACATTTGATATAGTTTACACTAATTCGATGCAAATCACACGAGAACATCAGCAAACTACCCTTTCTCTGTCAAACAAAATACAGGGTACAAGTAAGCCCATAAACACGAAATACATATTTATGTGTGTATTTAATTATAATATGATTATTATTATTATGCACCAAGAAAACCAAAAAAAAAAAAAAACCAAAAAAAAAAAAATAACAGCAAGCAACTGTATAAATATTATTATTACGACTACATACAATTATAGTTTAAACAAAAAATAAAAAATAAAAAAAAAAATTAACACTTAATTGAAAAAGGCAAAGAAAACAATGAAAAAAGTTAAGAAATGAAATTCTATTTAACAATGCTGCGTATGAACTTATGATTATATACATACTATATAACTATGTATTACTATTATTATTATCATTATCATTATTATTACTATTATTATGATTATGATTGTCAATAGAAATCTTATCATTTGCATCGATTGCTCAACGGCAACCGGAAGAAGATTTTCCCACATCACAAATTATTTATTCAAAATATTTATAAATAATATATACATATATTAAATAAAATGTAAACAAATTTTATTTTTCGTTTTTGGTTTGTTTTTAATAAATCATTTTCTTATTATTTTATTTTCGATTTATTTTTTGACACAAAAAAACGAACTCAAAAAACTCCCTCGATTAATGCAATTATTTTGATCTTCACACAAGATTCGAAAGCTATAAATATATATATACATATTATTTAGCTAAAAACAATAGAATTTGTGCTTCATATAAGAATTATGAAACATCAAATTGCAAATATATTTTAGTTGAATCTTAAAAAATAATTAATTCCCTGGCCAACAAAATGCAAATAGAAAAAATAGATAAATAAACTAAATATATATATGTATGTGTGTATGTATATGTATGCCTATAGAACAGTTAAATTGTTTGTTTTTCTTTTATTTATAGATATATATGCATATATATACATTAAAATTTTTCTTACTTTCTTTTGATTTTCGAAAACGCAAGAGAGCATAAAAGTTAAGGAAATAACAAAAAGGAAACTATAACTAAAAAATCTAATGCAGAATCCTTGGCTGAAACAAATAAAAACGAAAATAAAAAAAAAAAAAAAAAAAAAAAAATACAAATTGTAAACGATATTTATGAAGTTTTGGTGTTGAGGTCATAAAAACAGTTGGAAATAAATGATTTTCTGATGAATTGTTGTTGGCATTTGATTTTCTTTTGGTCTTTAAAAAGGGTTCAAGCAATAATATTGAATTCCGGGCTTAGTTCAAGAGAGAATTTACTATTAATTAAGCATCAACTGAAATTGAAATTGATTCAAAGCTTCGCTTGTCTTCACTGTTAACAGTGTGGGTGTATTCTTATTGGAAACAAGCAGGTAGTCTGGTATAAGTAACAGCAGCCATGTTAACTTAACACCGTTTTGCTTAAATTCAGCGCGCGCACATGTTTATTTTTTACCATTTATTCTCTTACGGATAAATGTAAAAAAAAAAATGTAATTGTTATTAAATGTTCACTATATACACAATTTGATATATTTAAAATTACACAAATTCATATTACTAGAGCACACACCGATAATGCGCCGTCAGTAGCCGTTTTTCTAAAAGCTATGCGCTGCGCTAGACTAACGCAACTTTGAGCATATCCCCAATAGCAGCACACACTGTACATTAACAGCAACGCAAATTGAGCCATTGCCCATATGTTGGAGCTTATTGCGTCAACATAACACTCAACACATTATAAAACAAAATTATTTCCAATTGATAAAGAGTTGTGCCTGGAAATATACATAAATATTTAAGCAAAATGAACAAAATTAGTCAAATCTTATTGCGACCAAGCCTGGCTAACAATTTGGCAACAACAATGCGCACCATGCCGGCGCTTGCCGCACTTCCTCGCTGGTACAGTGCGGACGCAGCTGCTCCACCGGCAGCATTGGATAAGGAGACGCTGGACAAGCTGGTGCGCACGAACAAGGTGGTCGTATTCATGAAGGGCAATCCACAGGCGCCGCGCTGCGGCTTCAGCAACGCCGTAGTCCAAATCATGCGCATGCATGGCGTCCAATACGATGCACATGATGTCCTCCAAAACGAGGCACTGCGTCAAGGTGAGTGAGATCACTAGCTGAATGTAATGAAATCGAACTAAATTCGTGCCACGCCCCTGCAGGCATCAAGGAGTACACCGACTGGCCAACCATACCGCAGGTGTTTATCAACGGTGAATTCGTCGGTGGCTGTGATATTATGCTGCAGATGCACCAAAGCGGCGACCTAATCGAGGAGCTCAAGAAGGTGGGAATCATCTCTGAGCTGCTCAAGGCCGAAGAGACCAAAGATTCAACGCAAAAGTAACACAAAAATAAAACAAAAGTAGTCAAAAATTAATTGTTAACTTATTCAATATGCATACATATATACATATATGTATATATATATATATATATATATATATATGTATCTTTATACATAATATTTGCCTCTTTTATTTCAATTGTGATTTTTGGACCTATGCTGCTTGTCGTCGCTCTCCTTTCGCTCACGCTGCTCGTCGATCTGCTCCAGTGCCGCCAGAATTCTGACATGCGCACCCTGCGTCAAGTCTTCCACGTGCAAGAGCTCACGGCACTGTTGCTGCACCTCCGCATTTTGCATATTCACCACAATCTGAGTCAAGCTTCGTGCGATGGTATTGCGTATCATATCATCCGGTGGCATTGGCGCTGGACGACGTCTCGGACACGAGCCGCTTGCAGGCACCAGTTCCTGTTCCGATCGTTGCTGCTGCTTATCGGTCATCTTGCACACTGCGAGCTGCCTGCCACAAAGGGACTTTAAAGTTTTGCCATTTACCGTTTGCAACATTATCCCTTTATCGTTTCCCTTTTGTTGATCTGCGCACTGGCCTGCCTCCATGGAGCTTCAAACTTTTAAGATTTACTGTTTGCAACTTTATCCCTTCGCTGGTCGTCGGCGTTTCAAATCCACTGTTCGCTATTTTTGCCGTTCCACTTTAATTGTTCGGCACGCTGAGCCTGCCTCAACGAAACTTCAAGCTTTTGCCATTTACCGTTTGCAACTTTATCCCTTCACTGGCCGTCACTTTTATCTCGTGTCAAATTCAACGTTCGTTATTTTTGTTGTTGCTTTTCTGTTGTTCGGCCATGATACACACTGCCAGTTGCTGCCTCAAAAAATCTCAATATTTTGCCATTTACCGTTTGCAACTTTATCCCTTCGCAGGTCTTCACTTTTATCTTGTGTCGAATTCGCCGTTCGTTATTTTTGTTGTTGCTTTTCTGTTGTTCGGCCATCTGGCAGGCTGAGCTTTAGGCTTTACAATTTATCGTTGGCGGCTTTAACCCGTCGCTGAGCGTCGCCTTTTATCCAGATCGCGTAATTTTTTTTTTACATATTTTCATTTATTTTTAAATATTACAATATATAATATAATACATTTAGTTGGTGTTGCTTCTTAATATTTTTGTTGTTGTTTTACATACAAATATATAGATCTATAAGTATATTGCTTGAAATTAACATTTGTTATTACCGTTATATGAACATTGTTACTTGTTGTTGTTGTTGTTGTTTTCCTTTAGCTCGTTTATTTATCATAATTATTATTGTATTCTTTCGTTCGTTTTGTAGGTAATATTTGTTTGTTGTTTTCTTCTCATGCTCAAAGTAGTTTTACATAAAATAAAAAATAAAATAAAAAAAAAAAACAAAAAAGCTTACGCGCTATTAGTTTCCTATTAGTAAACAATAATAAAGTGTTAAACGCGATATGCCATACAAATATATATATATATATAAACTGTTATATGTATATGCTTGCAGTTATGTATATAAAAAACGTAGATTTGTAATACTTCTAAAGTTCAGCTTTTCAAAAATAACCAGCAATAGCAAGTGGAACAAGGTGAGCTGTAGCTGCAGCAGCTGCAGCTGCAGCTGTTTTACAACACTGTGGTCCGGCTCATACGATGGAGGACTTGTCCAGGATCGAGGATGTGTCCAGCAGCAGCTCAGTGCTGCTGCTTAGGATGTCGTAGAGCTCGTGGGGCGCATCGCCCGCAATGGGACTGCCGAATGGAAAGAATGAGGAGAGCGTCGATAGCTGCAATGGCCCGCCATTGACCACCTGCAGGCCATTGGCTGTCGATCCTCCTCCACCTCCGCCAGCGCTTGGTATCGATTTACGTCGTCGCTCCACACCGTCCACATACTCCACAGGCTCCTCTTGCTGGCGCTGATCCTGATCCCGCTGCTGTTGCTGCTGGCTGGGTCGCTGCTCGCCCATCGCCTCGTAGTAGGCATCGGGCAGCTCCTCGAAGCTCTGCAGGTCAATGCAGCGCTGCGCCTTGGCTATATTGCTAAGCATTAGGCGATAAAAGAGATCCACCTGCGGCTGTCCGCCGCCGCGTATATCCAGCACGGGCAGCCACCGATAGTAGCACTGATCCCACACGGACAGATCGAGTATGCGATGCGCCGGCTGCAGGTAGCGGTCCTGCGGCACACTGGATTGCGTGGCGAACAGCTGCGGATTGATGGTGTAGCGCGACGGAGAGGATGTGGCCAAGGGGCCGCCGGCCGCACTCGTTGTTAGAAGCTTGTGTGGCCCACCCACGGCCAATGAACGGCGATAGTTTTGATTAGCTGCCAAATCTCCGCGCTGCCGCTGATAGAGCGGATTGGTGAAGAACATCTTATCCTTGTCGGAGAACTGCTCGCCCCAATCCCAAACGGGCCGCAGCACCAGGCGCCCCTCGTTGACGGCGCGCGCCCGCTGAGCGTGACTATCGAACTGGAAGGTATCGAAGATGGGCATAAAGCAGGCGTCCCATAACGTTGTCAGATACGTTTGCGAGAATTCAAACTCGTCCGGAAACTGCTGGAGCAGCTGCCACACACAGTCGAGATAGAGCAGAAAGATCGGACTCTGCTCGCTGTCCGGCGCCTGTTCGCTGTGCGACACATAGACGTGGCCCAGACGACGCTGGAACGGATGCTCCAGGGCGACCCACTCCTTTTGCACCAGCGACTGAAAGCCGTCGATGGTGCGGAAGTGCGGATCGAGCAGCAGCTGGGTCAGGCTGCTAATCACACAGCACAGATCCCGGCCATTGGACTCCTGCAGCACACAGGTGACGGAGGCACGCAGCGTGGCAGCCGCTTCCGCGGCCTGTCGCAGGCACAGCGACACATATAGCAGCCAATTGGTCTTCTCCAGCAGACCCAGATACTTGTCGTCTTGCAGCATGAATTTCTCCGGCGTTTCCGGCGTGCAGAGCCGCCGCAGCTTGTGGTACGCCCGCTGCACGTCCTGTATGCTGGGCAGCTGATCGGTCAGCTGGATGAGCTTCAGCTGCTTGCGCTCATCGCACTTGCGCACCAGCTCCAGCATAATGTTCTCCAGCTTTGTGTCCTGCTGCGAGCTCGGCTGCAGCTCAGCGAGGCGCACCAGGGAGGCGGCGCTGCTGCCATAGCTGTACACCCAGAAGGCGGCGCGCGAGTCACAAAAGGCCAGCGACAGCTGCAGGAAGCGCTCCACCTCACAGCACTTGGGTATGACGAAGTGTGGCGGCAGCGTATACTTGCTGGCCTGCAGCCGATTCTGGAGCAGGGGCACGGCACTGGCGCTGATCACCTGCCACTCGCTGGCGCCGCAGCGTATCAGCTCGCGCGCCCAATCGTTCTTGCTGGCGTACATGCTGACGCCCACCAGGGTGGAGTAGTAGGGCTCGCGGTACGCATAGGCGAAGCTCAGGTCGTGTCGCATCGGATAGGCGAAGCGGGCCAGCGCCGAGGCGATCAGCTTCCCATAGTCGCTGGCTCCACTCAGCTTCGAGTCCTGCTGCTGGAACGCAAACTTGAGCAGGCGAAAGTTCTTGCATATGATGTGCAGTGCCACGATGCGGCCATTGAGATTGTGCTGCTTGGCGGGCTCCAGCTTTTTCCGCCGGCTGCTCGTGCTGGCCATGCGCGCTGCCTGGAGCGCGCTCGCCGCTCTGCTCTGCTCGGCGATCGTGTAGATCTGATCGATATTGTTCAGTGTGACCTCGTTGCGACCCAAGTAGGCATTCTCCTGGTACAGATCGCTGGCCAGTGGCGCCGCCAGCGGGCCCCGACCGCCATGCAGCGGCACAAAGGCCAGCTTGAAATTGGTAATGCTCAGCAGGCCAAAGGTGGCCTCTTTGTGGCCAGCTCTGTTAGATCTGTGGACGCCTCCGCCGCCGCCGCCGCTGCTGCTGCTGTTGTTGCCGTGTCCATTGCCATTGCCGTTACTGTTGCTGCTGTTAATATTGCTGCTGCTGCCGCCGCTGCCGCTGCCGCCGCTGCCGCTGCCGCCGCCTTCCATTGGCGCTATGGGCGAGTACATGTAGGCAGGCGCAGAGGCGACGATTTGCTCGCCGCTTAGCAGTCGCGGCTTGGCCAGGTGCACATCACGCAAATCGCTGGGCAGGCACCACTCGTTCGTGTCCGCCGTGGCCCGCACATCGCCGGCCATGGGCGCCACGTAGCTGGTGAAGGTGTTGCGCTTCCGATGGTCTGGCATATCATTGCTGCCAGTGGCCATCCTCAGCCACTGCTTGTGACTATAATTATTATTATAATTCGTGTTGCTCCTGCTCGGATCGGCCAGTGCGAATGACTTTGGTCTGCTGTGGTGCCCGCACGCACTTTGAATATTCAATTATTTCTTATTTCCTGTTTGCCCACCAGTCGCTGGCGCTGCTGTCGCTGTTGTTGTCGCTGTCACTGTCGCTGTCGCTGTCGTTGTCGCTGCTGTCGATGCGCGCAGCCGTCTGCTCAACCGTTAGCCAATGCCGCCTCCAATGGCTGACAAACTGTCTGTAAAATAATGAAAGAAAACAACAAAAGCATTAGATAGTTGATTCTCGATATGTTTATTGCAAGCACACACACACACACACACACACATACATACACATACAAGGCACACTCATGCACAAAGGCATGGACGCACACAGATACAAAAGGCACATAGCGTAGCATAGACGAAATTAGAATTATCTTCGATTTTGATAAGTTTATCAGCTCGAGCTTACCTATTTTTTATTTTATTGCTGCTTTTGTATTGCTTGCGTCGCTTGCGATGTTGGTCTTCTTCAGCGTGGAAATGTTTTAATATGTCATCTTTGTGCATCATCTATCAGCACACTTATGCATGCATATAAAGGCATTTATTTATTTATTTATTATTTTCGTTGTTGCCATTAATATATGTATATATATATATTAATATACATACTTATATATGTATATGTATATATGTATATACATAGTATATATATATATATATATACAAGAATATACGTTGGCCACTAATACACGCACGCATGCACACTCATTACATGTCAGAAATTACTATCGTCATCAGCAATGTAAGTGGATGTGCAATCAGCTGATTCAGTGCCGCCAGCGCAATGTTTAGCAACACTTACCGGCTCCGATAGTTAATTTAATTTACCACAACGTCATCCATCACAAGCTGTTTTGCTATAATTTTTGAAATCAGCGAAAGTACGTGCGATAGTTGAGTAGTGAAAGCACGACTTGTGGTATTTCTTACCATTTCCATTTTAATTTGTCATCATAATAAAATTGGACTCGATTTCGATAGTTTTTTGTTTCATACATCGATATATGACACTGTGGTCTCTTGTCAAAGGCAGCGAAAAATCACTTGGCCGGTAAACACGCGGCAGACGGTGGGCTGGGCGTAAGCTAGTTAAATATAGTATTGAATTCAGCAGTTGAAGAGTAATCGACGAATTTTCTGTAAATAGAGTGTGCATGCTCTGGATACACCGCAGCAGTCGGTGCCTCAAATTTCGCCTCCCATCACTCACATCATTGGCGTCATCAGTGACAATCACAACAAATTCCCAGTGCCATTTACAACTGTCCCTGTCGTCGGAGTGTCAACTCGCACGGAACGCAGATAATCGTATTAACAAATCAGTAAAACAATTTTCAAGGAGCAATAATCAAGTGCTGTATACGATGGCAGAGCAGATCCAATACCTGGCTGTACCCGATAAATCGGTGACGGACAAAAAACTCTACAAGTAAGTAAAACGCAATAAACTTCATGCATAGCATACGTATGTATGCATATGCATGCATGCATGGATGCATGTATGTCCATTAGCATATGCATTATTAAAACGCAACAATTGGTTCTTAGTTGCGAAAGGCCGCGTTAGTTAAGGCTTTTGCCTAGCGATGATAAAAACCGAATATAAGAGTTTTTCAAATTACTGCTAGCAATATAAGAGTTTAGCTTAGAATAGTGATGTGAGTTGCGCTATTGTCTTATACGCAAGCGTAAAGTGATAAATAATACCAGATCTGTGGTATTTGTTTTCAGTTGGGTTTATCTCAACTTATACCTCTCTCTTTCGCTCTTTGCAGATCAATTCTTTTGCCCAATGGGCTGCACGCTCTTATCATATCGGACCCGAGTCCGATGCCGCACGATGGCTTCACCACATCGGAGTCATCGATGGGCGAAGCAGAAGAGACCTCTGGGGAGACTGACAGCTCGCACAGCTCAAGCGAAATCTCATCATCCACATCGGGCAGCGGACAGAGTGATTCCGACTCCGATAGCGAAGTGGGCGATGAGAAATTGGCCGCCTGTGCAATCCTCATGGACTACGGCTCATTTGCCGAGCCGCGCAAATATCAGGGTTTGGCCCATTTTCTCGAGCACATGATATTCATGGGCTCCGAGAAGTATCCCGAAGAGAATATCTTCGATGCGCACATCAAGAAGTGCGGCGGCTTCACCAACGCCATCACAGACTGCGAGGATACCGTGTTCTACTTCGAGGTGGCCGAGAAGCATTTGGACTCGAGCCTTGACTACTTCACGGCCCTGATGAAGCATCCCCTCATGAAGCAGGAGGCAATGCAGCGTGAGCGCTGCTCCGTTGACTCGGAATTCCAGCAGATCGTACAGGAGGACGAGACACGACGTGACCAGCTGCTGGCCAGCCTGGCGACCGACGGCTTTCCCCACGGCACCTTCGCCTGGGGCAACCTGAAGACACTCAAGGAGAACGTCGACGACGAGGCGCTGCACAAGCTGCTGCACGAAATCAGACGCGATAACTACGCTGCCAACCGCATGTATTTGTGTCTGCAGGCACGCCTGCCCATAGATGAGCTGGAGACCTTGGTGCAGCGTCACTTTGCCGACATACCCAGCAACCAAGTGGCGGCGCCCGATCTAAGCCAATTCAGCTACAAGAATGCCTTTCGTCCCGAGTTCCATGAGCATGCGTTCTTCGTGAAGCCCGTGGAGAATGTCACCAAACTGGAGCTAACCTGGGTGCTGCCCAGCGTGCGCCAATACTATCGCAGCAAACCGGACCAATTTCTTGCCTATGTGCTCGGCTACGAGGGCAAGGGCAGCCTGTGCGCCTATCTGCGTCGCCGCCTGTGGGCCCTGGAGCTGGTCGCCGGCATCGATGACAACGGCTTCGATCTCAACTCAATGTACAGCCTGTTCAACGTGTGCATCTATCTGACCGACGAGGGCTTCCTGAACCTGGACGATGTCCTGGCCGCCACATTCGCCTATGTGAAGGTGCTCGCCCAGGCTGACTCGCAGTCTTTGCGCACCATATTTGACGAGCAGCAGGGAATCGAAGACATTGGCTTCCGTTTCCAGCCGCAGCGTCCGGCCATGGACAATGTGCTGCAGCTGGTGCTGAACTGCAAATACTTTCCGCCCAAAGATGTGCTCACCGGCAAGGATCTGTACTACGAGTACAACGAGCAGCACTTGACCGATCTCATTGGGCACCTCAACGATTTCAAATTTAACCTAATGATAACTGCCAGGAAGTACGAAGACTTGACCTTTGACAAGCGCGAGACGTGGTTCGGCACCGAGTACACCAGCATTCCAATGCCAGCGAAGTGGCAGCGTCTGTGGTCCGAGACGGATCCCAAGAAGATGCCGGAACTCTTCTTGCCGCAGTCAAATCGCTTTGTGACCCAAGACTTTGGCATCTATTGGCACATGATGGGCAAGCCCGAGCTGCCCGACGCGCCGCAGAAAGTGCTGCAGTCGGATATCTGTGAGCTCTGGTTTCGCGGCGACGACAAGTACGAGCTGCCTGAGGCGTACATGTCCTTCTATCTAATCTCGCCGCTGCAGCGCAAGTGTGTCAAGAAGTAAGCGCTTCCCCTCTCTCTCTCTGGCTCTTTGAATTGATATTAACTAGCTCTTTCCCTCTCTCTCTCTCTCTTCTGTCCATGTGCAGCGATGCCATGTGCGCCCTGTACGAAGAGCTGGTGAAATTCCACGTCAGCGAGGAGCTGTACCCGGCCACGAGTGCTGGACTCAACTATACCTTCAACGTGGGCGAGAAGGGTCTCATACTGCAGGTGCACGGCTACAATGAGAAACTGCATTTGCTTGTCGAGTCCATTGCCGAGGCGATGATCTCGGTGCAGTCCACGCTCAACGAGGAAATACTGGCCACATTTGTGAAGGATCAGCGCAAGAGCTACTTCAATACGCTCATCAAACCGCGTGCCCTCAACAGGTGAGCCGCACTCTCTCTCTCTCTCTTCCTCTCTGACACTCCACTCCACTGCTTGCAGGGATGTACGCCTGTGCGTTGTGGAGCACATGCGCTGGCTATTGATCGACAAGTACAAATGCCTGAATGATATCACGCTCAAGGATCTGCAGCAATTCGCTGTGCTCTTCCCGCAGCAGCTCTATGTGCAGGGCCTCGTGCAGGGCAACTATAAGGAGGAGCAGGCGCGTAGCGTGATGAACTCGCTGCTGCGCCGGCTCGGCTGTATGTCGATACAGGAGCACTATTATGTGGAGGATCGCACGGTGCAATTGCCGCAGGGCGCACACTACATACGCTGCCATACGCTGAACGAACAGGACACGAACACTGTGATCACCAACTACTATCAGATCGGGCCGAATAATGTGCGGCTCGAGTGCATTCTGGATCTGCTGATGATGTTCGTCGAGGAGCCGCTGTTCGATCAGTTGCGCACCAAGGAACAGCTGGGCTACCATGTGGGCGCAACGGTACGCATGAACTACGGCATCGCCGGCTACTCCATTATGGTCAACTCACAGGAGACGAACACAACGGCCAGCCACGTGGAGAAGCGCATCGAGGTGTTCCGCAACAATATGCTGCAGATACTGGAGGATATGTCCCAGGAGGACTACGATCATACGCGCGACTCGCTCATCAAGCTGAAGCAGGTCGCCGATACCGCGCTGGCCACCGAGCTCTCGCGCAACTGGAACGAGATCGTCAACGAGGAGTACATGTTCGACCGGCGTCGCCAGCAGATCGAGGTGCTGCGCAACTTGACCAAACGTGAGATAGTCGCCTTTCTGCTGGACAACGAGATCAGCAATATGCGCAAGGTCTCCATCCAGATCATTGGCCACCAGCCGGACAAGACGTCGAAGTTGAAGCTCAATTCGCTGGCCGAAACGGAGGCAGACGCTCAAAGAGCTCTGACCGAAGTGAAGCCCAACGTCGACGATAATGATGATGATGACAACAGCGATGGCGGCGAAGATGATGACATGGAGAGCTCTGAGGAAGATGAGGATCAGCTCTTCCAGACGCTGGCCAACAAACTGAATGTTGTCTTTCTGCCAGAGGAGGGCGATGCCACGACCATTGTGGACATTGCCGACTTCAAATCGAATCTCGATCTGTTCCCCATGAACGTGGCTAAAAATGCGAACGCCGATGCGGAGGATGCCAGCAGTAATCCAGCGGTTATCGAGGATCAAATAATGAATACGTGAACACACACACACACACGCCCGACACCTGACAGCAACCAAAAGATGCATTAATGCATTCACCCACACATGCATGTATGCGTGTGTGCGTGTGAGTGTCTAGATTATATCGTTTATAAGGAGTCAGCTTCAATGACCATTCTAACAATGTTATTTCGCAAAGTGGACACACACACAGCCACACCTCACACACACACACACACACACACACACTCGTATTGACATTTGACACAGGAAAAGATAGATGAACGCATTTGTCCTTCCGCGCGACTTGTAACTGACGACATTTGAAACAAACGAAATTTACATTAAAACAGCGACTAAACTAAACTTAAACTAAACTAAATAAATCAAGTAAATTATGCGACGAGCACGCACTTTTCTATATCCATCAAATAAATAACACAATCCATGCGTATACTCTAAGATATATTTATTAGACCAGACACAGAGACAGAGCTCTTTACTTGTACTCATACTCGTTCACGTAGCGCAAGACGAGTGTATTCGGTTTGTCGCGCCCAATGGTCTGGCACTCTAAGTACTTGAAGTTTGGCAGTCTTATAAACTAGGTGATACGCCCACTAGGGGCGTGGCAAGAAACAGTGCTTACCGCTGCAAGCAAACCAGAAGTAACTGAAGAAAATGAGTATTACCTATGGTTTCTAGAGACATGAAAATTTGTATATGAATAAATGAGCATATTTATGTAGTCGAGTCAAGAGAGAAGGGCGTGGCCAAGATCCTCAAAATTACTCTACTCTATATACATATATATATATATATATAGTATAGTAGTCTTGTATGGCTCGACTTGGTTGGTCCAAATAGATATAGTTTCCAAGCATACGTACACTTTATATATATTTTTATAGGAATCTGCCACGCCCACTTCTGGGCACTGGTCTATGATACTTTATACCTTATATATATATTTCAAATTCAGCTAAATTATTACACTGAATCGTCCAGAGCTTGACAAAACTTAGACGGGCTTAAGCGACTTCATAAAACTGAAAAATATTATACCCTGAAATTGAATTTTCAGGGTATACAAACAATGGCAACTTACTGTCAGATCCAACATAGATCGAACTTATGATTCTGGTCATCCTAGAAAGCGCTCCATTAAGTGGATTTATTGAGCTGACACCAGTATTCAGAGAGCGCTAGGAAATGTCTAGAAATGCATGTGTTTCTAGTTGTAAATCACACTCTTGCCACGCCCCACAAGGGGCACTCGAATATAGGAGTATATATAATTTATATATATAGATATAATATAAATGCACTTGCCATATATATACATAGGCCGCTAATAGCTGGGCAGGCCATAAAACCAATATGCTCGCTAGGCCATGCGTAGACGAGCATAAAACTCTGAACTGGCAAAGCTGTAATAATGATAAATTGTTGTAGATATAGGTGTAAGGCTTAGCATGATTACACACACTCTCACTCCCTCTCCCTCTCCCTCGCTCACGCTCTTGTCCTCTCTTTCTCTTGCTCATTTGCTGGCATGGGATCAATCATTTATTTGTTCTTCATTTATACACATTAGTGTGTGTGTGTGTGTGTATATTTACATCGATGTATTCGTATGTGTATATATATACATATGTATAAGCTTTAAAAATATTTGTATTTTCTCAATATAATTTTATTGTTATCAAAAATTTGTTTCATTTTTCGATTCGTTCAATTTTTGTGCTTTGATTAATGAGTTAACGATTTGAACAGAGATGCAGTTGCCATATATACTAGATATATATATATATATATATATATGTATATGTATGGGGTATATAAAAAATCTCGATTGTATCGTTAGGGGTATTCATGTATGTATACTTTATATATAAATGTATTTGTATTGAGCTTTAATCGGCTTCATTCTTTTATAAATTTGTGTGTTTGCTTAAGCTTAAGTAACAATATATAGTCCATAGTTGTTGCTTACGATCGTCTGGTCGGTCTGGATATAGTACTTGTTCACAACTGAACTTAAGGATAAAGCGAGAGTGCTATACACATATATGTAGTAATAAAGTACGAATAAAAAAAAAAAATAGAATTATCAACAATGGAATAACACAATAGAAAAAAAAAGTTGTATATATATAGTTATATATATATCTATATATGTATATGTATATGTATAGTAAAAAATATGAACTAAATTTGCTTTTGTTTTCTTTAGATATTTTGTTTTGCTTATGTACAGATTTCTAGATGTGTGGAACGGTAAATTTCAGTTTGTTAGAGCTTTTGCAGCTCGGTGGTATCGGCCAGATAGCGGGACTGCAGTATCCTGGGCGTGCGCTCGTTGGCGTCCTGGAGCAGGCCCTCCTCGTGCTTGGCGCTGCCATTGCCGTTGGCGCCGAATATGCGCGAGATGAGCGAGTTGTTGGAGCGCTTGAACGCGGCCATTCGCTTGCCGTTCATGATCTCGGGCAGATCGTCGAGGCCGCGATGCAGCGATAATTTATCCAGTTCCGATTCGGAGCCGTAGCGCTGGGCGCGCTCTGCGGCCAATTGCGCCTCGTACTCGGCGGTGCGCAGCGTCTTGGCATTTGGCTTGCGATACATTTTGAGCAGCAGCGAGGAGCAGACCACGCTCACCGAACTGGCGGCCATGGCCACCGAGGCCATCCAGGGCTGCAGCGTGAAGCCAAACGGCGCGAACAGCCCGCTGGCCAGTGGTATGCCGAGCAGGTTGTACATGCTGGCAAACAGGAAATTGTAGCGTATGCGACGCACCGTGCACCGGGACAGATCCAGGCAGGCGACCACGTCCAGCAGATCGTTGCGCATCAGCACAATGTCCGCCGCCTCGGCCGCCACATCTGTGCCCGCCGCTATGGTGATGCCCACGTCGGCCTGCGCCAGGGCGGGGCTATCGTTGACGCCGTCGCCCACCATGGCAACGCGTATGCCACGCTGTTGAATGCGCTGGATTTTGGCCACCTTGTGCGACGGCAGCACTTCCGCATAGACCGTGCGTATGCCCACCTGCGGATGGGAGGATTCAGATTAATACTTGCATTTTCATAGACCCCACAATGCCGACCCACCTCACGCGCAATGCTTGCTGCTGTATTCTTGTTGTCGCCCGTCAGCAGCACGACATCGATGCCCATGCGCTTGAGCGTGTAGACAGCCAGATGGGCCTCCGGCTTGACCATGTCGGCGACGGCAAACATGCACACCAGCTGCCCGTTGAGGGCGCACAGGACGGCAGTGTGTCCCTTGTGCTCCTCGCGTGTCATACAATCGCTAATCTCGAGCGGCACCTCGATGCCATTGCGCTGCATCCATTCCCGGTTGCCGATGAGCACGTGCACCTCGGGTCCATCGATTAGCGCTTGTTGCTGCTGATGCTCCAGCTGTGGCTGCTGCTGGTGCTGCTCCAGATCGAGTGCCCCATCCAGGGCGAGCAGCTGCTGCTCGATGAATTTATCCTGCAGCTGCAACTGGTCGATGCTGGCGCCATTGTCGACGGCAATGGCAGCGCTGGGATGCGTGCGCCACAGATTCTCATAGTTGATGATGCGCTCCGCATTGCAGGCCTGCCGCAACGCCCGCTCATAGTTGGAGACGGTGGCCCGAATCCCGCATCCGGGCACCGATTGAAAATTTGAGCTCTTGCCAAAGCTGTTCTGCACATTCAGCATTTCCTTAGCAAAGAGCACAATGGCCGAGGCAATGGGATGTTCGCTGTTCTGCTCCGCAGCGCCAATGATGGTCAGGGCCCGGGTCAGGCTGCACACCTGCGGCGGCACAAATAGCGTCACCCGGCTGGTCATCGGCGTGCCATGCGTGATGGTGCCTGTCTTATCAAAGACAACTGTCTTGACCTGGAGCAGCAGAGCGGGAGATTCCCGATTAATATATATTAATCAATAGCTTAATATGTGTGGTATGTATTGATTAAGTATACCCCACGCATGGTATGCCAATAATAGCAGGTGTATGTGCGAGTGTGTGTGTGTGTGTGTGTGTTTGTGTGTGTGCTGTCCATCTCTTAACTTCTTTATATGGAAGCCTGACCATGCACACACACACACACGCACACACACAAACGACAATGCATGCGGCGAGGTGAATTCAAGTGACTTTAAGGCAAGTCGATGCTTTAATACCCTACGCAACAGAAATCATGCATAATAGTTTAATAACTTTTGTATAAGATCATGAGAAATTTATTGACTATTCGCAATGCTTCTATTTAGGAAGGGGCTGAAATGCCTGGGCATACGCAAATGCGTATATACATACATACATACATACATATGTATGTATATACTTGAAAGAACGCAGTGAGAATAGACATAGACAAAAAAATCGTAATAAAAGCAAAGGCATCCACTGACGCACACATAAATTTCAATACACGCGACATAAGTAATTTTCGCATTTGCCAAGCAAGTCGACGCTTTAATGCCCTACGCAAAGTAAATCAAGCTTCCTCTACGTGCATAGCAAAGCACTCAATATTTTGTAAGGCTGTTATACCCAAGCTGAAATACTCAAGCGTACACAAATACATACATATGCATATGTATATACATACATGTATAAAAGAACACAGTGAGAGTAAAGACAACAAAAATCGTAATAAAAGGGACGGTCATTCCAACAGGCATCCAGTCTGACGCACACACAGCAAATGACAAATATTTGAATGCCCTACGCCGAGTAAATCATGCAAATATGTAAACTTCTTCTATATGCGCACTGCGCAGCAGAGCACTTAACATTTCGTTAGGCTGAGCTTTAAGAAGGGGTGGAAATGCTTATGCACGAGCAACGCAATGAGAGTGAGTACAGAAACAAACGGAACGGCTCTCTCGCTCGATCGTACGGACTGCTGCCAGAGCAGCTCATTGAGAGCGCAAAGAGCGAGTTAAGAAATATGAAATAACGGTGATTTTTGCTTATGCTATATTATGACTCTTCACTCGTTGAGAGCGCTAGAAATAAGTACGAAGCAGCGGCAATAGCTGAGCGCCTGTCTGCTATGGCTCTCTCTCTCTCTCTCTCTCTCTCTCTCTCTGCATTTCTCTTTCTTTCGTTTTCACTTACCTTGTGGGCATTCTCCAGTGCCGTGGCTCCTTTGACCAGCACACCGTTCGTAGCGCCGGTGCCAGTGGCCACCATAACAGCTGTGGGCGTGGCCAAGCCCAAGGCACACGGACAGGCAATGGCCAGCACGCTGAGAGCGCACTTGAATGCATAGCTGATGACAATCGTATTGCGGTCCATGTGCATCTTATGCTCCATGGTAACCGGCACCAGGTCGGGATTGAGAAAGCCGGCTATAATCCAGCCGAAGAGCGTTATGGTTGATATGGCCACCACAAAGGGTACAAAGTATCCGGCAATGCGATCCGCCAGCTGTTGTATGGGCGCCTTCGATGTTTGTGCCTCCTCCACGAGTCGCACAATCTGCGCCAGCGTCGTATTCTCACCGGTGTGCGTGGCTTCAACGAGGAGCACGCCGTTCCGGTTGATGGAGCCGCCAATGACAACGGCGCCCTTTCGCTTAGCCACCGGCATTGATTCGCCCGTGATGAGCGACTCATCGCAGCTGGAGTGGCCAAAGAGCACCTTGCCATCGACGGGCACCTTGGCACCGGGTATCACCTTCAGTACATCGCCGCGCTGAACATAATCCACGGATATTGTCTTCTCGCTGATTATATCAAAGTCGGGTGAGATCTCCACGAGCAACGCATCGGCCGCTTTCAGCGAGAGCAGCTTGGACAGCGCCTCCGATGTCTTGCCCTTGGCTATGTGCTCCAGCCAGCGGCCAAGCGATATAAAGATCAGCAGCATCGGCGGCGTATCAAAGAAGGTGAGCGGCGAGCTATTCTGCTCCATCAGCACGGCCGCGATCACCACGGCTACGGAGTAGGCATACGAGATGGTCGTCACCATCGAGATGAGCACATCCATGTTGGTGGTGCCGTGCTTGATGGCTCGATACGACTGCACGTAGAAGTGATAGCCGCCAAAGAACTGAACGGGCGTCGACAGCAGAAACATGACCAGGTTCTCCATGGACAGCCCCGGCACCAGGCAGCACATGTTGGCGTGACCCTTGTCGCTCATTTCCATCATGAAGTAGATCATGGCCACCATGCACGGACCCCCAAAGATCAGTGAGATGAGGAACGCGTTTCGCCACTTCCTTATCTCCTCCTTGTGCTCCAAGTAGTTGTGCGCCATCTTGTCCCGGCCGCTGAGCAGCTTCGCCTGAAAGCCCAGCCCCTCGATCGCTTCGCATATGCTGCGCGGACCCGTATCCTCCGTTGTGTATCGGAATTTGCCTGAAAAACATATAAATGAGATTTCTTATTAGATTACAGTGGTGGCTATTATGTTAGTTATGCATACTTATTTTCAATAGTGTTATGAAATAGCAAGCCACTACAGTGGTGTCTCAAAAAGTGATCATGTCTGATGTTATCCCCTGAGTTGTCAATAAATCTAGCATTTATTTTGAGCAATCAAATCTTATGGAATGACACTACAGTGGCGTCCAGAAAATATGTCACTATTAGCCAGAGTTGAGTAAAGGATCAAGTTAGAGTAAACGTATTCAAATGAGGTAATCAACTTAATTGGCTTATAAAACAATTCACTTCGTGCAAGCAACAGTGACGTCTAAAAAAGTTGTCAATCTGCAATTCTATTCAAATACTGAATTTTGAATAGTCAAGAAAAGTGTCAAGAGTCAAATGAATAATGAAAGTTGAGCAGATCATTGAATTGAACTAGTACATTTTTTTCTGCGATAATGGATCGATTATCCTTTTGCTCGCAGCTAACTATGCAGTTCAAACGAACTAGTGATTCAAATGAACAGTTGCATTGATCCATCAAATATCAGAATTCACCATTCAAGCGAAAGCTGTAGCCAGGCACGTTTCGAGCTACCCCACAACTTCTGCAAGTGAAAGCACATGGATACGTGCAAAAACAAGTTCCAATTAATTGCCCCAAGTCACGTATGATCAAGTCTCGAATATTTCCTTTTATATATTTAATTATATGTAGACAATATTCATCTAAAGGCTATGCGCTAATATTATAGATTAAGCTGAATATTGCCCTAGGTGTGCTTCAGTAAATATTTATGCAGACATATATGGTCAGATTAGATTAGAATATATAAAAAAAACTAGCTCAATAAAATATAAAACTGTTTCCAACTGCAGCAATAGCGTGGATTATGAGAAAGTGGCTAGCCAGCTTACATAACATCCAGTGTAAGCACTTTTTTGGCCGGGCCTGTGAGCGAAGTGCCAAAATTAATTTCAGATTCCAATGCAAAACTATTTAGCTAAGACTTTTCTTTTATTTCTCTCTGCTATTATACTTTTTAATTATTAAAAGAAAGAACTATTTTAGCAAACACTGATAAGACCTAAGAATTAGGCAAGTGTCAACACTATTTGAGACTTGCCTGTGTGTGAAGTTGCAAAAATTCGCTCCAATTGGAATCGGAATTGGACCGCTAAGAGTATTTAGCTCGCTTTCCAGCTACAATTTTTTTTCTCATTGCTAATGCTAAGATTTTGTTATTATTATTAACCGGTTTCAGTGCCCGGATTTGATTGCCAACTGAAGCTTGGTAGACAGCGCTCCCCCCGCACGCCATCGTTTTTTCTCTCTCTGCGCTACTTATGCGTATGCATGTGTGTGTGTGTGTATGTGTACATATCGTTAATCACTTGAACAGCGGCTACAATTTCCATGCATTCACTTTTGCGTGCGTGTGTGTGTGTGTCTGTGTGTCTATGTGTAGGCCAACATGGGCTGTTGAACTTGGCGACGGGCTATGCCAGCCGCAGAAAAAGCTGACAAAGCTCAAAAAATTCTCTTACTTTGCTACAAATATTTATTTCTTTCCTTTAGTTTTAATTATGTAGTTTATTATAATAATTTTTTTTTTCTTTTCTTTTTTTGGAATTGTCGCAATTCGGGGCAATTGTTGGTGTAAGTTAAGGTACGAGATAAAGTGTAGATAAGATACGAGAGCGTTTCACAGTTGTAGCTCTAGTTGGGGGCTTAATGACATGGGCGGGGGGCATGTTTAACATGCTCAGAATTGGAAGTTTTAAGCGCATGACTTGACACATTTCGAATACTTAGTTAAAGATATGCAATTCAATAGATAATTGGTTGCCTTGCCTGGCTCACTTGAGCAGTTTACCGTTAAGATAACCGGAAAAACCACTAACTTTATTTGCATTTGTTGGGTCTTAAAAGAAAATTCCCGCATACAGACTCTCTGAATCATGACAGATAAGTATTTCACCAGCCATGCGGCGAGAGTCATGCAATCAAAGAGAACAATGAGACAGAGCAGAGAGAGGATGGAAGTTTTAGCATTGCAGGGGATTTACATCAATATATACATACATACGTACATATGTATGTCTGTATGCGTGTACATACATACAATACAAAGAGTATGCTTGTGCATGCATACAAATGCTTCGTCAAATCGTGTGCAAAACTGATTTCAGCACGCGTTGCTGTTCAAAATATACCCTGCAATCCCATGCACATACATACTTTATGTCAGTTTACGACTCTTGATAGTCGTACATTTTAGTTTTCAACATAAACGTATATTTACTTTTAGCAAATTCAATTAAAGCTAACTAAATATTAACTAACCTAATTACATTATCACATGACAAAGCGGGGTATTCAATTAGTCGCCCACGTGTTTGGCAGTGTAATAGTATCAAAAGCGTGTGCAAAATAAAAAAAAAAAACTGATATGCATATGCATGTACATACACACATACATACATATGTATGTATGTATAGGAGTCGAGTGAAGGCATCATCAGTGGGTATTAGCATAACATCCGCCCATGTTATAATTTCAACGCTAATTATCAGCAAAGCCCAGTGCGACGATCGATTGATTGAAGCCAATCGATGCCACAAAGCAGCCCATTAAAATCGACATTTCTGCAGAGTGAATTCGAGAGTGCGTGCATGTGTGTACACACATACATGCACATCTATGACACCCACAATTACAAGCGCACAATCTCTCATTGCTCTATTCTCGATCTCTCGCTCTCCCTCTCCCCCACGCTAGACATTATTTAATTTTTTTTTCTTTTGCTTGCTTTCTTAGTTAGTCTCGTTCATTGTACCGTTTGTTGTTGTTGCTGCTGCTGCTGCTGCTTCTGCTGTTGTTATTGTTGTTGCATCTTATCGCCTCGATTCGTTTTCATTTTTAGAACATTTCCCACTGTTGTAGTCGCTACTGTTGTTGTTGTCCCCGTTCGGCCGTTGGCTTGGGGCCCCGTCCGCGTCACTTATCTGATAAGCATCTATCTAACGGTAGGCAAAACATATGTTTCTACAACTTTACCGTAAGTTACAAACTTCTATTTTGTATGTAGTTTCCCCAAGTTGTTTGGGCAAAAGCACAAAAACAAATACAAAAATCGATTAGAGCATTTTGCAATTTATCTTGAAACTGAAGTTTTTTTTTTTTTTTTTTTTTTTTTTGCAGTTGCTCCAACAAAGTTTTTTGATTAACCCAGAAAAGATCTCTGTGCCAACAAATTGGAGCTGTAGACACACATTTCTACAACATGCTAATGAGTTTTCGTTCTCCTTTTACCCCACTTCTTTTTAATTGACCTTCACGACTCTTATATCATCTACACAGAAATGTACGTATGTATGTAAAAAGATGGAGAATAGAAGAGGAAAAGGTGACACTCCCATTGCCAATGGTTTGTATACAATACGAATTGCATATCATTTTAATTATGATAAAATATCTGTACATATGTACAAATGTCTCATTTTACGTACACCTTACGAACTTCAATATTTGTATAAGACTTTAATCACAAGCCTGCAACGCTTATATTAACATTACATAACAAGCTCTTCGCGAAAATGCATTTATTTATATCGCATGGGAGGATCGCTAATGTCAAAATGAAAGTGTGCACAATTTCACAGCTGGCTCAGCAATGAAAAAAAAAAAGCCAACCAGTTTAATTGCATTTTTCGTAGAGGGCAGCTAAACGAACCAAGACTAACAACAACAAAACTTCGCATAACGGCATGGCAACAACAACGCTTAGTCGTGTGAGTACTTAAGCTGGTGATGGCCGCTAGTTCGATATACAATAACAAACATTCACATATACATACAATAGATACGGCAACAAGTCATCAGAAGGATAACAAATTACAATAATAAGTATAAATCGAAATAACAAATATTTATTTTATACTTTAAGTTTGTAATTGAATATATTTTAGACATTATAAATAAATATAATCTTGTTTGTTTATATGGAGCAATTTAAATTTTGCCAGCAAGCAGTCACGCGTTCATCTCTAATGCGTCGCATGCTCTTGCATAATTTTATAAGCACAAAATATGTATGTATATACATTGTATGTATGTGTGCATACATACATAATTTCCCATTCAAATCTGCAAAATACAAGGAAAGCAACAACGATTTGAAGGTAAATGTGAACGTTGCGCATGCGCAGCGAACCAAAGTCTAAAGAGTGACTAACAAAAACAAAAGAGAATATAAAATATAAAATAAAATAAAAGCAGACACACACCAACAGATCGAGTGAGAGGAGAGCCAGGCGAGAGCGAGGCTCTTTCACTTTCAGCTTTAAACTGATTTACAATGAAAATTTCGTATGGCTCAAAGCTGTAGCTGAAGGCTTTAGAAACCGTTATAGCAATTGTGGCCGTTGCTATAAGTTTATTAATATAACTGTGCCCATAAATGTGAGTGTATGTATATGTCTGTATGTGTGTATGTAGCTGTCTGCACGTATCAGCGCCTGCACATGTCTGTGTGCGTTCATGTATCTGAAACGCAGCAAAAACAATCGAGTGCATACAAAGCAAATGCGCCTTCATTTTATGAATCTAGATCTATATATACCTACATATATATACACAGATATACACAAGATGATTCACGACTTTGTATTGCCCATGACTCCTTGTAATGAGTGCTACGTAAACTTAATTGGGGTTTTCTCTGCTATTTTATTTGAAAAAGTTGAAGAATTTCTTTTAAAAATTCTCACAGCTGGAATTGGGCATCTATATATTATATATATAACTAGGGTTTCGTAGCTTTTAAATGCAATTGGGTATATTTTAATGCATGTATTTATTTATATCTATATTAATAATAATTTAAGCTAAAAATCAATTAATTTATATTCCAATCACAAAATATCAGCAAATTTCTTCATATCTGCTCAGCTCAGCCTATGATTTGTGATGCGATATACATATGTATATGTATGTGTATTATAATAATATAAATAGAGATAATCTGTATTTCAAAACTTAGAACACACTCGCATTTAATCACAAATTTGTATTTTGTTTGCTGCTGTGAGCGTTGCCCTGGTTGGATTCCTTATCACAAGCATAAGGCCCCCACACACACTCTCTATATAGTATTTATGTATGTATGTATGTATGTACATACATATGTATGCGTAGCACGAACTGACGAAAGTTTTTATCACAGCTCAAAATGCTCCTTTATGTTCGGCTCTATATGAATTGGAGCAAATCAGAGATGTCAATAGCACGTTCGACAGCTGTGCGATCCGTTGCCATTCTTCCTTATATTCTATATAGTATCTGTTGACAGAGCCCCGTATTACGACATCCCTCAGTAGAAGCGAATAAATATGCGCGCATATGGCACAAGTGCGATTGCCATTGTTTCCAATTGTTGTTTATATAAAAGGCAAATATTGATACGTTTAAATTGCACATGGAAGAGGAGCATGTGCAATTCCATGGCCATTCTGTCTCCGACTGTCTGTCCGAGCCCGATCCCAAATCAAGTGCTCGAGCTTAATTAGTAACAAAGAACTAGTTCCATTCAGTAGAAAAACTCTTTTATGAAATACCTACAATCGATTCTACCTTAAGCAGTTAACTCTATATGTAAACAATAACAATTAATTTTCGTTGTATGTAATATTAGTTAACTAGTTCCAAGAACCATAGAGCAAACTAAGCCAAGTTGTCAATGCCAAAGCTTGACAAATTCTCAAATTCATGATAATGCAATTAAAAGCAAAAAAAAAAAATATATATATAAATTATAAAATAACTAGTTCCATAAACAGAAATATTTCTATTTATGTCAGATACTTCAAAAAACTTTACTGGAACTAGTTCAGTTAAAATAACTGTTAACTAATAGTCTTAGTGATATGATTGATATTCTCAATTTGATATTGGCTGGAATTATTAATTATATGAACTATGAAAAGAGTTCAATTTCAAACTATGAATGTGACAACCTTAGGCTGGGACTAGTTCCAGGCGTAAACTACGAGACAAGGATGCAGGGTATCTGGTAGTCAGTGCAGAGCAAACTTACCGCGCTTTGTAAGCAATGTGACCGAGGCAGCCGTCACGCCGCGCAGCTTGAGCACGTGACTCTCGATCTTGTGGACGCAGGAGGCGCAGCTCATGCCAGAGATTTCCAGCTCCACCTCGGCCTCGCCGTTGTCGGGCTCATCGATGAGCTCGGTGGGGAAGCCAAGTTCGGTTATTGATTTGGCAATGTTCTCGGCTGTTAACACATTTGCATTGTACTTGACCTCCGCCTTGGCGGCCAGCAGAGCCACCAATATGGTGTCCAGGCCGTAGATCTTACGGCAGTGCTTCTCGATGGCCGCCACGCAGCTGGCGCAGGTCATGCCGCGAATATGCAGAAAGCATTTGGTCAACAGCTCCTGCTCGATGGGCAGCTGCACCTGGCTGACGGCCGTGCCGTTGCCCACCTGTTGCTTGACGGTGGGTGTCGTTTGTGTAGGAGGCGCTACGGCCGACTTTCCACTAGCCACACTCGCGTCGAAGCCCATGTCGTCGATGAGCTCGGCAATTTGTGCCGCTGTCAACTGTTGCGGATCGTACTGGACGCGCGCACTTTTCTCGTCCAGCTGCACCTGGATGTGGTGCACGCCTGGCTGGCCGGACACATGCGACTCAATGTTGCGCACACACGACTGGCAGGTCATGCCGAGAATGCGTATGTGCGCGCTGGCCCTAGCCGGACTCACCTCCGGCTGATAGCTGCAGTCGAAGCCCATGTCATCAATGGTATTGGCGATGCGATCGGCATCCATCTGGCGGGGATCGTAGTCGAAATAGCCAGCGCTCTCCTCGAGCTGGACGCGTGTGTTCAGCACACCTGGCAGCTGGCCAACTTGTGTTTCAATATTGCGCACGCACGATCCACAAGTCATGCCCACAATGGGCAGGCGGACACTGGCCATGACCACTTGTTGTTGTTGCTGCTGTGGTGGTTGACTGGCTCCGTCTGGTGTTGGCGCACTTTTGGTCAGCTGTTCGATTGGATTTTGCGCATTTTTCGCATTTGCGTTTTGCTTGTCAGTCATTTCCCTTCCTCTTCGCGTTAGTTTTGTCTATTTTGAAATATTTTAAATGTGCATTTGCATTTTACCGATCCGATTTCAACTCGATTTAATTTCGTCTTATTGGTTGGTCTAATTCGACTCTTTTTCTTAATACAATTTACAAGCTCGTGTGTCTGTGTGTGTGTGCCTGGCTGTGTATAAAAAAAATGTATAAAAAATGCCGAAAATATCTATGTGTTGTACGTGTGTGTGGTGTGTGTGTGTGTTTGTGTGTGCGAGACTTGTCTAATTGCAACACAATAATAATTTGTTTTCGTCTTTTTGAGTTCAATTCGCTTAACCACCACGACGCGAGCTCGTTGCGAGACTGTTAGCTAACTGCATTTATCAGCTACTCATATCCAGTTTTATGGCAAACTCCACCTCTAAGACTACGGATCGGCTTACTTCAAAATTTGTCAACAAATTCTTTTTTCGCACGAAACGAATATTTATTTTTTTAATTAATGCGCACAGCTGCTGGCGCCTGACATTGTGTACCGTGTGCCAATTGAAACTACCTAATCACGTTAGCTATTCATCGAAACATCGAAACATCGATTTGTTTTCAACGTCCATCTATCGATTGTATCCGTGCAGAGCCGCGTGAACGTGAGTGGCACTCTACTGGCAGCACTGGCACTGATCTGGCAGCACTGCAGGCATATAGATTCAGTGTTGGATAGCGTGTCGTTGAAGAAGTGCTGAACTGAAAGAAAAAACACTACAAAAATCTGCGTGTGGAAAACGCTGGCAGAGCAGCGTTTTCAGTGAATTTAACATACAATATAACTGATTAATAATTGTTAACGTGCTGTGTTTTAATGCATATGTTAAGAAAAAGTGTGAATTTAAGCAACAAACAAACATGTTATAATCGGCCTACGTAAAGTAGACAAACGTTGTTCTACTTTATCCACATAACGCGCACACACACACACACAGCACACAAACACAATCACACGCAACCGCACTCACACAGACACACGCGCGCTTTAGTAGCGCCCTGAGTGTCAACAGCTGCCGCTACCCCCTCCTCTCTCTCTGCCTTAGTGGCGGTGGTGGTGGTGGTCTCGCAGTCAAAATGTCGGACATTAAGTAAGTTGCGTGAAAATGCAAATAACCGCAAAAAAAAATAAGAAAAAGAAACGAAGAAGAGTGCAAAACGAAACGAGTGTGATAAATAGTTGACCAAAGACTGGCTACAGTCCTATTCAATTAATGCAAAATGTGCAACATTTGGATTGCCATTTAAATGTACATACTGCACACACACACAAACGCAAACACATACATACACACGCATACATATTTTCAAGGTATTCGCCTGCGCAAGTGAATATATATATATATATATGTATATGTGTGTGTGTTTGAGTATGTGCGTGTGGGTGCAGTTCCCAGCAGAACCTGCCTGTCATGAGAAACATACAGAAAATGGCATATATATACGCAGTGCATACAAAATATTTGGCTTTCTCTAAAAAACGATTACACATACATTGTATGTGCGCATATGTACACATATATTTACATATACGGGACTATCAATAACATACATATATCGATTATTGCAGCTTTCAATGTTCTGTGCAATTTCTTCAGTGACACTTGATATGCACAAATGTTTATATTACTAAGAAATAATGAACAAATTATTATGAAATTGATCAAATTCAAGCAGTGCATACATAAATATATAAATATATTGTAACTTAACTTTGGTTTCTTTCGATTGTAGCGACGATCTGCTCAACTATGAGTTAGGATTGGGCGATGACATTGACGACCAGGCGCTGCTAGGCGCCGATGAGGATGAGCTACTGCTCTCCGATGAGGGTAAGCCTTTGATCATACAATCTCTGAGTGAGCGACAGCTAATTGATCTGATATTGTTTCGCTTAGAGCTTGAAAAGGATGTGACCAGTGAGGTGAAGCAGCAGATGCGCGCAGAGGCCGAGGAATGGGCTCAGGAACAGCTGCGCAAGCACAAGGAGCAGCATGCGGCATCAACACAGCAGCAGCAGCAGCAGCAGCAGCAATCGGCTACAATTGCTGCTGATGCGGCTGAACCAGAATCACCGGCAGCAAGCAAAGAGAGCCGAGCTAGTCGAGACTTACCCAGTGCCACGATTGTGGCAGCTGCCGAGACAACCACAGCGCCAATTGCATGCGAGGCAGCGCAGCAAGTCACAGAGTTCGCTGCAGCCACATCGACCACTGTGGCTGGCGGCGAACAGCAGCTGAACGAAGAGCTGAGGGAGGAACGGACGAGCCCAACAGCAGAGAGCAGCAGGTCAAATGTGAACAATGGCAGCTCAAGGGCTGCAAACGATGACCACTCAGAGGTGACAGAGCCAGAAACTTGCGATGCGGAAACATCACATAGCGATGGGCTGTCCTCGTTGCTGGCAACTTCACAGGAAAGTCTGCCCAGCAACAGCTCCGTCTCGGAGCTGCCCGATCCGCGTGAGGATGACGAGGAGCGTGAGGAGCGCACCAATTTTAAGACAGCCAGCGAACGTTCCGACAGTCAGAAGTCACACTTGCAGCAGCAGTCGCAGCAGCAGCAGCAGCACCAGCACTCGCAGCAGCAACAATTGCAGCGGCGACATCATGCAGGTGGGTCTTCAATAGAGTTGAGAGTGCTGGATAGAAGCTCATCCCTGTGGAGTATTCATTATATGCACCTTATGTAATCATTCACTCTCTTCTCTTGGCAGACAAATTGCGAGGCTCTGGCGGTCCACGGTTTATGGCTGGCAACAACAATCAGAACAACAACAATAAGCGCGGCATGGGCGCTCGGCATCATCTGTTGCGCAATCCCGGGCCGCACATGTTCAATCCGCAGCGTATGCTGGGCATGCCGATGCAACGCTTCCTGATGCTATCCGGTAATGCACATGCCCATGCCCATGCCCATGCCCATGCCCATGCCCATGCCCATGGCCATGGCCATGGCCATGCACATTTGGCCACGTTGATGGCGGGGCCAGCTGCAGTTGTTGCAGCTCCAGTGGCAGCATGTATTTTGGCCACGCCCACGCTCACGCCCCATCATCAGCAGCAACAACAGCAACAGCAAACACTAACACAAACCAAAACTGCATTCATTCCAGGCCAATATGCACCACAAGCACCACCGTCAACACCCACACAACAGCAGCAACAACAACAACAACAGCAACAACAACAGTCGCCATACACAAGCAACAATGCAGGTCCCGTTCCATCCGCTGGTCCCGGTCCCGGTCCCGGTCCCACATCATCCCCGCATCTACACAATCCGCACCTGCTGCAGCAGCCACATAACAACAACAGCAACAACAGTAGTAACAACAACAACAACAACAACAATGCCAACAACAACAACAACAGTGGAGGCGGCCCCAACGGCCTAGCGCCGCCGCATCTATTGCCACATCCGCATTCGCACTCACATTCGCATCCACATGACCAGGTGCGAGTGGGTCTGCTGCAGCCACCGCTGCCATTGCCCTTGCCGTACGGCAACACTGGCTATCGCAATGGCGCCCTGTTGGGCCAGGGACCACATCCGGCACCGGTTGCACCGCATTCGCCCGGCATGCGACCGCCGCCGCCCTATCGCAACGCACCGCCTGGCTACGGGCCGCATGGGCCTGGCCCTGGACCCGGACCCGGAGGTCCTGTGCCCGGCTATGATCCGCATATGGGTGGACAGTATATACGACCGCACAACGGCTGGCGGCCACAGGGCGAGGCGCCTGGTTCGCGCATGCCACGGCCCCCACTGCAGGCGTTGCCCCAGCATCTGCTGTCCGGCGGACCCGGCTACATGAATGGCATGAATATGCGTGCGCCGCTGCCCCATATGCAGCAGCAACCGCAACAGAATCCGGGTCCACCCGGTGGCTCCGCACAGGCCCAGCAGCAGGCATCGGCCCCAGGAGCCGCACCATCGCTCGGCTCTGGCCCACACCAACAGCAGCAGCAGCAGCAGCAGCAACAGCAGCAGCAACAGCAGTCAGTGGTGCAGACGTCGGCAGTGCCACGTGGCGTTGTCAGCAAGGTGCTGATCAACCCGAACTTCAAGGGCGGCGTCAAGGCGGCCACCAACAAGTTCATCAAGGAGACACACTTTGTGCCGGCCATCAACAGCGACGCGGAGCTGCTGCGCCAGCAGGAGGAGTTCATCTTCAAGAATCGCCAGTACTTTGAGAAGCGACGCATGGAGCGCTCGTCGCCGCCACCCAGCTCCAACTCGGCCGCGGTGTCCGGTGCCCAAGGCGAACGACGACGGAGTCGAACACGCAGTAGATCTCGTGGACGCAGCTACTCGCCGCTGAAGCGCACGGATCGTGAGCGGGAAAGGGATCGCGACAGGGATCGAGATCGAGAGCGTGATCGAGAGCGGGAGCGGGAGCGTGACAGAGAACGAGATCGCGATCGTTATGGAGGCGGAGGCGGAGGTGGAGGCAGTGGTGGAGGCGGCGGAGGAGTTGCACGTCCAGCTGGCAGCAGCAGCGACAATCGGGGCTATAGACGCCCTGTCAACAGCAGAGAGCGCGATGAGAATCGCAGCGGCGTCGGCGCCGCAGCACCCAAAAGAAGGCGCAGCGGTTCACCGAACGGACCACGCAATCCCTTCTCGGGCGAGCCGCGCAGCAGTCGGGCAGCGGAGAGCAGCGCCAGTGGCAGCCGCAACCTGGTAAGTGCAGCAGCTAAACGGGCAAACGAGACATCGTTAGCTAAACTCATTCGCATTGCTTTCATTCCAGCCCAGCGACGAGGACGAGGAGACGCGTGCCTATCGCCTGAAGATTGAGAAGCAGAAGCAGCTGCGCGAGAAAATCATGCGCGACAAGGAGCTGAAGCGGCGACGCGCTGCCGAGGAGAAGCAGCACGAGGTAAATACCTATTTAGATCTATGTGGATCGTAATACTCCATATCTATATCTATACATCATATGTGCATCAAAATGTTGCTCATATTCTCGCTTCTTGGACACCGAAACTAAAGCAAGCTTCAAATTTAGTTAATCTGAAATATCGAATTTAAGAATAAACCCAAAAAGATATCGGAACCCTTAATATAATATAAAAAATATCAATTCATATTAATAATATGAATATAAATAGTAATTAAATATGTATAGCAATATAATATATATAGAAATATAATAATAATAATAATATAATAGAAGCTCAGTTCTTGGTTTACCTAAGATCTTGTTTAGTTGCAGGGAATGAGTTATGAGTTATAGATAAATGCTTAAAGGAAATCACTAAGCTAGGCTAAATCTATGTTAATTGAACGAAGGTTTTGATGCTTGAGTCTGTAGGGAATATGAATTGAATATCACAGATGATATAAAGCATGATAATTGAAAGTAGATTAAGAAATATTATGAATGAACTGTGAATAGGTTGAGAACTCAGCTATTGCTGGGTAAAGGACTTAACTGTGATGAATGCCAATTGAGATGGAAAAGATACAGAATTGAGCAAGAGAGAGAGAGAGAGATAGAGGAAGTTGTAAAAATGAGGATAGATTTATTGAGAATTTATGTCTTTCTGGATATTTTTAATAGTGTTGGTTCAAGGCTCGAACTTAACTGTGATGAATGCAAGTTCAAATTGACTAGAGATGAATGAGAGAGTGAACTAAACCAAAGAGGGAAAGAGAGAGAGCGAATTCAAGTAAAGAACTTATCTATTGCTGGATAATTGTTGATAGTGCTGTTTCTATATAAATTGAGATTGAATAGAGAGAGAGAGAGAAAGGGAGAGCTGTGAAAATGAGCATAAAGATGTTAAGAACTAAGCCATTCCTGGGTTAGTTTTAATTATAGTTCAGGGCTCGTATTCAGCTATGATGATTTGAGATTTTAGAAAAGTGAGAGAGAGAAAGATAATTCCAAAGACAGAGAGAGAGAGAATTGTAATTGTTGTTTTAAAATACAGGATAAATATCTATTGTTGGGTAATTGATCAATTGTAGTTCGAACTGAACATTGATGCAGATAGAGACATAATTGAGTCAAGTAGAGAGAGAGAGAGAGAGAGAGAGAGAGAGAATTGTAATTGAGGTTAGATATGTAGAGAACTTATATATTCCTGAGTAATTGTTGAGTGAAGGTTCAAACTCAACTATGAACTATGATGAATGATGAATGCCAATTGAGATAAAAGGGAACTGAGTCAAAAAGAGAGAGAGAGAGAGAGAGAGAGAGAGAGAAAGATAAACGTGATTTCAAGAAATTCTCTAATGCTTGATTGATAAATTGTAGTGCAGGGTGCGAACTCAGCTATGATAAATGCCAATTGGGATTTTAGAAGAGGAAGAGGGAGATAGAGAATTGTAATTCAAGCTTTCAATTTGCTGTTAATAGTGCTTTAGTTGAGGGCTTGCACTCAACTAATATGAATGTCTATAGAGATTGAAAGGAGGAAGAGAGAGAGAGAGAACTGAGCCACAGCGAGAGAGTGAGAGAATTCGAATTCAGGATAAATTTTTCAATTGTCCAGGGTCAACTGTGATGAATGCCAATTGAGATAAGAGAAAGACAGAATTGAGGCAAATAGAGAGATAGAGAGAGAGACAGAATTGAACTAAATAGAGAGAGAGAGAGAGAGAATTGTAATTTAAAGCCGATAGACTTCAATTGGAAATTGTAATTAAAAACAACTACTCATCATCTTGCAGGAGAAACGCACCGATCAGCACAGTCCAGCGTCACGGGACGATCTGGAGGCGACGGCGATGGCGGCATCAATGGCTGCGAGCACGGCGGCTGGCAACGCACAGAAGCAGCGGCAGGCGGCGCTGGGCAATGAGCGCAAAATGATTTCGCTGAAGCGTCGCGACGATGCCGATGCGGGCAGTGGTGGACGCGGCAGTCGACAGCAGCAGCAGCAGCCGGTGTCTGGCGTGCGCAAGCAGCTGACGGCTGCTAAGATTGCGCCGGAGGCGAAACGCAGCATAACCGAGCACTTAGCATCCTCCAGCAAGCAGCTGTCGTCGGGTGGTGGTCGAGCCGCTGGCGGCACGCCGCCCACAAGCAGCAGCGGCAGCGGCAGCAACATCATCAGCACCAGCGCCAGCAAGGGGCGTGACTTGGCGCCACCTGGTGGCATGCTGCGCCTGGGCACGCCCAGCGACGACGAGGTGGACCTCGACTATGACGACGATGATCTGATGTTGGATGAGGAGGATCGTCTGCTGGCCACACCATCTCCGCCGCCGCCATCGTCGTCGTCGTCGTCGCGCGCCAACATCAAGCGTTCGGCCACACCGGAGCTGCTTGTGGTCAAGCGCAATCCGAAACTGGTGCGCAGTGGCGGCGGCGGCGGCGCCAGCTACAGTGCGGCCCAGCGGCGTGTGGTGCTCAAGCCATCCAGCAGCAATGGCAATGGCAATGGCAATGGCTCTGAGCAGCAGTCCACGTCGCATAGCGGCGGGGGCGGAGGCGGAGGCGGTAGCAGCGGCAACAGACAAAGGGAGCGACGTCAACGCGAGGAGCAGCAAATGCAGCGCAAGGGCAACAGCAGCAGCGCTGGAGCAACAGGACCTGGTAGCGGCATCTTTGAGCGCTTGGAGAAGCGGCAGGCGGCAGCAGCATCTGCAGGAGGAGCAGCAGGTGGCGGCAGCGGCAGCGGCAGCAACAGCAACAAACAGCGCAGCAAACCACCAACAAGAATCGTACTCAAGCATGACTAGACAATTAACTAAGAATGTTAAGTCTATAAAGAGAAAATAATATATATATATATATTAATAGATACATAGAGCTGCAACTTTAGCGATTGCCCAGGCAGAAGCCAGAGGCACAGGCCAGAGGCTGTTGCAGGCATCGATTTGTCGTTTTAATTCATAAATGTTTAGAGCCCAACAGCAACAAGAAAAAGAATGTATTTTGTATTTAAAATGTTTTAATTATAACTGTGTTATATTATGATACACACACACACACACACACACACACACATTCAGATATCTATACACATACACACGAAAGCATTACGTAATAGAAAATCTAATCTGACAAGCGTCACAGCAGTAGAAAAGGAACAGAAAGCTTAGGACTTAAGAGTTAAAATTAATATATATATATATATATATATATATTTAAGCATTAGTAATAAACACAATTATATGCGCATATGCATAAACTTAACTGTAACTGTACAAAGAGCTAAAATCCCCAATTAGAACTTAATGAAGCGCATCTCTTAGGCGTGCATACAAACCATGTATGTCGGCAGGCTCTGTTCAACCCTTTGATATCTCAAAACGCAAAAGAAATCCAAACTTGATTCACTGTATTTGTATTTAACCTAGCTATACTATATTATATTATATATATATATATATATTATTACACATATTATGTTAATGATAAAGACTAGACTAATTTAAAGCTTAGAATTGAAAAGCAAATAATTCAAACTCAAATTAAAGTCGAGCGCTTATTTCAGATATATACACACACACACACATACACACACACACACACATAGTTGCATGTCTAGTAACTGTATTAGTGCGTAAGATATAGTGGATATATGTAAGTTCTATGCTAGTCTAACGATTTTATATGACCAGACGCAACGCGCGAATACTAAGCTTAAACTTTCCTTACTTCTTTTTTAACTTACGCATACTTACTAAGCAAACCCATAAAAGAGATTTATTACTCTTTTTCTTTTTTATTTTCTATTTTTTTTTTTATTGTTTATTTTTTTTTTTTGAATTGTTTAAAAAATTGTTTTAATGTGTCGTGTCTATGTTTGTGTAAAACTGTTTCAAAAGTCCCTCTGTTCGTGTTGTGCCTGTGTTCGTGAGTCTCTTTGTGGCCTGCATAATAAACGCATTCAGCAACTATGAAAAACTATACGAAAAGTAATAATATAAATCAACTGTGCCTCCATGTCAACTGTGGAGCACAAAGAAGCATTACCATAATGGCCTGTTAAAGTGTTAGGGAAAATCCGTTAGAAATGCTACAAATGGCAGTTTTTTTCTGTTAATGAAGAAAACCAAAATTCGAAAAAAAAAAAACAAAAACAAAAAAACAAAAAACAAAGCAAATAAAATAAATTAAAAGTGCAAACAAAATACAATTAATTAATTAATACACACCAACACACACACACACAAAAATTATATATATATATATTTAGATTTGTAAGTTTAGAGCTTAAGTTGATGTACATAAAACTCACACATACACACACACACACGATTATTATATTACTGCATGTGTGCGTGTGTGTGTGCGTGTTGCCATAAAAACAGATGCGTGGAATATGCAAAAGCTAACGATATATATATATATATATATATATATATATATATATAGTTAAGGTGTTAAATTGAAAAGATAAAATATGATCAGAACTCTTAAGCTGAAAAACTTAGTTGTAAGCTAGAAATCTTGTATTAATTAAGCGCAAAGAGATTTAAAGTCAAGCGAAAACAAAACAAATAAAGTATATATATATATATATATATATATATAAATAGAGAAATATATATATATATATACACATATAGAAGCTGGAAAACTTGAGTTTGTATAAGAGAGTTAATCACAAACAAACAAAATTATATATATTTATGTCCCTATGTATGCTGGAAGTTTAAGTTTGTATAAGACATAGAATGTATACAGTTACTCTTATACAAACTGAGTTTGTGCAAGTGCAAATCATGTAAGTCTTATACTCTTATACGAACTTCATTATTCATTATGTATCTAAGCATATGTGTGAAAATATTATCTAAAGAAACAACTTGTAGATGCTTTTAACCATTTTGTTTATTTTTTATTCTTACCTACATATAAGAGTTAATATATATATATTTATATATATTTAACACACACAAAATGTATTTAATATGGAATTTTTTTTTAATTATCTTATTTTTAGCAAGTTCAAAAATGAAAATCTAAAGTGAAACAAATGCTAATATATAAATATGCTGTGTGTGTGTGTTAGTTAGCTAATGTTTGTATAACACAACAACTACAACAAGAACAACACGCAGAACTCTATAACAACTAAAAACTCTTATATAGAAAAAGCAAGCAAATCGAAAACAAAACTCTTATAATGGAACACACACATAAAATAAATAAAAATATATATATATACACTTAAATTATGTTCTAATAAAAATGAAAGTATATTACATATATATATATATATATATACATATGTAGATATTAAATATATCCAGACAACAACAACAACAACAAAATTATGCCTATATATATATACATATATATATCTAACGGTTAAGCCAACACACACAAAACAAAAAACGAGTCTGTGATTCACTTTTTTTTTATACATGTACAAATTATGATTATGATTATGATTATTATTATGATTGTTGCCATTGACACGACTAGCTATATATATAACCTATATATATATATATATATATATATATATGATATGGGTATATATATATATATTTCATTATTATTTCTTAAGCGACAACAAAACAAGTTCTAGACTCTAAGGAATACCAACTCTCCATACACCTATCCACTTACATATATGTATATATGACTATATAGATCTGACTACTGCTTATATGTATGCACACACACATGTACATATATATATATATATGTGCATTGATCTATGCTGTATATATGTGTGTGTGAGTGTGTGTATGTGTACTACATTCATCTCAATGTGTGTTTGTCCATAGTTTAAATGTGATACGAAAAGAAGAAGCAGAATATTTAGTAACTAGTTGATATTATATATAAGTACTTCTAAATACAATATTCAATAATACATATATGTATATATACATACATACATACACATATACATATATATATTTATATACATATATATATATATATATATATATATATATGCTTATTCCATTTTCATTTTACTATTGTAAATTTGACTTCACCTTTTTCCGTTTCAAAATTTTCAAAAACAATTTCCAGCAACAAATTGTTAACTAAACTAGCTAAATTAAAGCGATATATATAAATATTTATTTATTTATATATATAATTATATATAGCTTATATAATATATAGTTTATGCTTAGGCCTAGCTTACCATCTAGTCTTATATATTTATTTGATTTGTTATACTTTTGTAACTGACCTCATTTTCCTTTAATTGTTGTACAACACTGCAAGCACACACACACACACACACACACACACACACACACACACATACACACACATACACACTCCTTAAGTTACAACCATACACGCACACAAAGACACAGTAAACCCTACCACAGTCTGGCCAGTGCAGGCATCTCTTTCGCTCTGCTGGCACTTGGCTTAGCGCTTAGCTATTCTAGTCTATGGTGAGCTAACTGCGGCTAGCTGCAGCTCGCTCGCACCTGCTCCACATTAAGTTAATTTTACAATTTAACAACAAACAAAACAAAAACAACAATTTTCTTTCAGCCCGAAATTCTGTACAAAAACTAAAGCGATGAAAAAAACGTACAAAAAAAAAAAAAAAAAAAACAGAAAAAAATGAACAAAAACCAAAAATTTGAGTCAAAAATGCAAAAAAAAAAATCCAAAATCAAAATGAAATCGAAGAAGAATTAAATAAATAAATAATATTTGCGGCAATCGCAGGACATTCGCAGGCGCGCAGTTTGCTAAATGAAATGAAAGAAGAAGACTAAAAATAAAACAGATATACATATATATGCATGAATCCGTATATATATATATATATATATATGCCCGAGCGATATATATACATATATATATATGTGCACGTGCATGTGCGTGTGCGCATGGCCCCATCCATGGATACACGCATGTGCATGTGTATGTGTGTGCGTGTACATATATATTTTTTACAGCATTCCAATCGTCTGTCTTTTTATTTAAGCACAAATTTCACTTGCAGCTCAAATCGAGAAAGAAATTCATGAATGGAAGCCGTTGGTGCAGACTGCCACCAGTTCGAAATGGTTTCGACTTCGAAAATCGATTCACATTTGGCCAAGTTTTAGTTACTCGAATTACAAATTTCGAATGCCTACCAAACTGTTTCAATATCGAACGTTTCCTTTGAATGCCCATGGATAGCTATGGTTTGTCTGAGCTCGAAAAAATTGATTGATTGATTGATTGATTTTAATGTCTATTCGAAATTGAATAAATTTCGAACTTTTAGCAATTTGTGCTTCAATTTCGAACTTTTCTTTGAATGCACATCGGTAGTTTTGCTATGTACGAGTTCGCAATGGTTTCGATTTCGAAAGTCAATCAACATTTGGTCAAGCTATAGCTATTTGAAATATAAATTTAAAAAATTTCTTTTGCCAGTTTAATTTAGAGTTTAAAGTCTTCGATAGCTATGTTGTGTATGACTTCGAAAATGCTTCAATTTCGAATATGAATCATTTGACTATTCGAAATTCGAATGTAACTAATTTCGAACTTTCCATTTGCGATTTTTATCAAATTTTGTCAACATTTGTTTCAATTAACGAATCGCATGAACATCGATGTCATAGAGATTATGCGAGTTCGAAAATCTACAATTTTCGACGATCGAAATCTCATTTGAGCAAATCTCATTCAGAGAATTTTTTTGTTACAATTTGAAGAGATTTAAAACTGAAATATATATTTATAGTATAGAGTATATATACATCTATATATATATATATATGTCTATGTATGTGTTTATACAATATATTTGTCTATTCGCAGTTGCCCATTGTCAGATGAGTTTGATCTGTGAGTTATGATCGGCAGTCGATCGCTGTCAAGACAATGCCACGACAATTGATGCTCGCCTCGCTCTTCTCACAGTTTACATTGAACCGCGAAAAGATTTATGAAAATGTCACATGGCTCTTAACCCTAGATAGAGCTCCAGTCAGAGTCAGACTCGGAGTCATAGGCAGAGTCAGAGCCAGAGCCAGAGCCAGTCATTGTTCTCTTCACTGTAACGATCCATTGAAATTCACTATCCACTCAAGCTATTAAAGTCTTCTATTATTTGCAATTGAAACAGTTTCAGCTGAGTGCGAAATCTCGGTAGTACAGCTGAGTAGATACCCTGTAGAAATCACACTTGATGTAATAGCACAATGATTTAAGAGCAATTTGAAATAGAGGCAATAAAGCATATATCCTCCAATCGATAGAAATTCGGCTCGAAACTCGGCTTGGCTTCAAGTCATCTTAGATAAGAACTTTCTGCAACCAAGCTTACTTTTATTTCTGTCAGTGTATGCGCCTGCGTCTGTGAGAGGTTTTTTATCGGGCAGCTTCTAGCTGTAGAGCCTTGTTTAGATCAGTTGAGAACGCATATGGAATTGGATTGATGTGTCAACAAGGCTAGACACATATTGAGAGAAAGAGCGAGAGTGAGAGAGAGAAAGAGAGAGAAGCATTTTATCAGTCATCAAATTTATGTGAATATTTTTAAAAATAATAAAAATATCATAAAATTGATTTAATTTTTTGAGAAGTGCATTTTCATAGCTGCAGCAGTTGCAGTTGGTCTACACTGCGAGAAATGCATATTGTAAGAATTACAAAAAATCAGAAATTGAAGTAAAAAGTAGAAAAGTGCAAAACCTCGCCGTTGATCATGACCAACTGCATCATGCTCGCTCAAAAATATTATTTATTCGTAAATAAATATAAATAGTTGAAGGTGTATAGAAAGGAGAAGAAGAAAATAACATGAAGAATAGAAACAAATAGAGGAAGAATAAGAAAAAATAAATAAAAAAAGAAGATGAAGAAGAATAAGAAAAATAAGCAGAAAAATATGAGAAAAAGTATTATTATTATAAATCTTGCTGATTGTATCGGACTCGAATGTTGGGTGTTGTTGGCTCTATATATTTTATATATATATATTGATTTTTTTTCAGCTCGGAAAGTGGTTGAATTTTCTTGAATTCTAACAAAAAGTATACAACTTATTTTCGCAGTGCAGCAGTTGCACTCAGCCAGTGCACACCCAAGCTCAAGCCTTAGCCCCAGACCCAGCCCTAGCCCCAGCTACAGCGCCAGTCCCAGCGCATGCCCAGGGCCAAGTCCAAGTGTGTGAGACTTTTGATTCTAACTAATGTTTTTTTTTTTTTTTTTTATTTTGTTATTCGCACAAGAATTTTATGCCCACATAAATGGATAATTGTGTGAAACTTCTTGAAAAGCAAAAGAAGGGAAAAACTGGCAACGGAAAACTGAAAACTGTAGAGAAAAACTGAGAAAAACTTTGCAATTATGCAAAGTGCAAGTTCAACGTTGAGCCGTGCTCAAGGCAGTGGCGGCCATAAGTTTTTCATGAAAATGTTTTCATGCTGCCCCCGGACCACCCACTGCCCCGCCCACACACGCCTTGCCCCAGCTGCCTAGCCTCTCGTCCAGTGTACCCTCTGGCCGAGCTCCAAATGGATTCGCTTCATTTGCTGCGAAATTGCTTGCGGTTTCGATTTGCTCACATCTGAGATACCCATTGGAATGTGCTGGAAAAGGGTATATTGTTTGTCTGATTAGGTTGTGTGTGGCAGTTGGCATGGCTGTATAAAATGTATATATATGCAGCTGGGTAGATCAACTATAGAACTATAACATCTTAAGCTTGGAAAAGCTTATCTTATCTGGCTGATTAAAACTTAACACTTTTATTAGATAACTCAACCTAAATACAGATCTATTATCGATTACGTTAGGGCACAATCTCAAGATCATTTGAGACATACTGGGCTTATATAGAGATAGGCAGATGGATGAATAAATATATAGATATAACTATATATTATAAGATATAGATATATTATTATTATAGATATATTATTATTTATATGTATCAAAATTTCATAACAAAAATTTACTACTTATATATGTGTTTAGCAGCAGTTTCCAATATTTCATGCCGCTGCTTTGGTTAGGGTATCTGCTAGTCGTGCATGCCCGATTAGCTTACTTTTGCAGTTCTCTGTTCGGTTTTTAGAGACGCTGTTCAATTATAATTAAAAATGGGTTTGTAAATATAATTGGTGGGCGTTCAGCTGTCGCTGTCGCTGTCGTTGTTGTTGTTGTTGTTGTTATTGTTTTTGGGCTGTTCATGATTTGCCTGGTGAATTAGAACAACGCAATTGTTGTTCGCTCGTTTAGTCAGAGACAGTTCGACGCCCAGTTTTAGTTTTGAAAATTTTGCCACACAAAAACATTTGTTGAGCAAATTGAAAAAAAAAAAACTGTCAAAGAAATGTTTTTTATTTTTAGCCCTAAAAGCCTAACGGTATAAGCAACCATTGGCAAACTAAAGTTGTAAGGCATACACTGGACAAAATCTTGAAGCGGGGCTGAATCCAAATACATTTGGCGAAAAGAACGAGCTCTATTCAAATGAGCACAATTTTTTTTTGTTAAAAATTTAATTTGGCAGATTGAAACAATTTTTTTAATGTGCCGACATGCGAGCTTTTTTAAAAAAAAGAGAAAATAAATAATAAAAACTATAAAATAATAAAAAAAATTAAAAGTTAACAAATATTAATTAAATATTTGAATAAATCAGTTTTCTTAAAATGCAAAATAAAATAGAAACTAAAATAAACGCAAAAAAATAAAGAGAAGTTAAAAAAAGTCAAAAAAAAAAATTTAAATATTTAAAAATAAATTAAAACTAACTAATTTAATGGAAATTATATATTTATTTATTACTTTTTACTTTAACATTTTTTTCTTAATATATATATATAATATTTGCATATATATTAAATTATTTCCTTTGATAAAATATAATTATTTTTCTATGATCAAAGCTGATATTTTTTAGCAATCGCGTTAATTTGCATTTCTGCTCATTTCAATAGCTTCGATGCATTCTGCAACAATGTCAAGCCTTCTGCGTGCGTTTCTCTCAGTGCATATTGCGTATACGACCCGCAGTGCGTGCCTAAGTGCGTGTGTGTGCGCGTGTGTGTGTGTTGGCTAAAGAAATGATGTCGCCGAGCTCGATTCACGTGGCAATTGAAGAATCATTGTCTGCCACTAAGCCTAAGAGAAGAAAAAACAAATCTCAGGGCCACTATGAGGCGCGGCCATGCCCCCCGCGCGCTCTTAGCCGGTCTTAGCTTTGCCCCTTAGCCAAATGAATTAACACTTTTCACATGTATCGAACAATGTGGCTTCACTCATATTTAGTGCCTGACATCTCTGGCCATTACTATTTCTACACAGCATATCCGAAAGCAAACACAGACTCACACACACACACACACACATACGCATACACTCTATGTGCTCATAGTTATTTTCTTTAACTCTGTAAACAAATTTCCAATTGCTTGTGCTTATTGGACTGTGTGTCGAGCGGCTCAGTCCGTTACACATTTCCAATTGGACACTCGCATGTGCACACTTCCAATTGCACATGTGATTCACCCGCCGTCCAGTCGACAATTCCAACTGGAGGGGGCTCGAGCTCACTTGTTGTTTGCTCAGTTTCAATGGGTTTTATGAGTCACAAACATCCCATAATTATTGCATATATTTGAATATTGTTCACTTGTGTGTATTGCATGTAGTTATGGCTGTGCTAATCGCCACTTTACGGTTCATTCGATCCACTTACGTTCCACTTGCTGTTCCAATTGGCCCAGGTCTTCACGTCTTCGAATTCTGTGTCTAATTCGCACCTTTCAAGTTTCACTTACACTTGAAACTGAAATTTGACTTTTTAATTTTATTTAATTATTTTATTATTAATATTTACTTATTGGAGTATGCACAAACATATCACTTGCAGTTGCGAGCTCTCTGCGCTCTCTCACGCACATTGCACTTCCAACTAGCCGCTCCCATTCCATTCCATTTCATTCTTAAGCCCGAGTTGCAATTCCAATTGAAACCTCATATGCAAGCTTTCATCGCCTATAGCTCTCAGCTCAGCTTGATGAGAGCTTTTCATATGGCAATAGAACTTGAATTGGAAACTCTGCCAGTTCTCTTCTTTTCACTTCCAGTGCCACTTTCCATTGACAGTTCTCTTCCAGCTCCACCTCTAGTTGGAGTGATAAATGGAAGTATTTCAGAGAGCTCCAATTGCGAGTCTCTATGAAACTTACAACTGAACTGAAAGTCGAAGTGGAAAGTTTTTCAATTCTTCTAATTCTAATTCAAATTTCAATTACAAATTTCCATTCCGATTATTTGTCTTTCAATTGCAACTTCAAGCCTATGTCTTTCTCTATCATTTCTACTCCTTCTCTCTAAGCTTCTCTTCTTTCTTTCCCTCTTATCTTCCCTATTGCTCTTATACAACTACACCATATACTGCAAATATAAGCTTAAAAGCTTCGAAATTTATGTTATACTTCCAGTTCCAGTCTCAGTTCCAGTCTCAGTTCCAGTCACAGTTCCAGTCACAGTTCCAGTCTCAGTTCCAGTCTCAGTTCCAGTCACAGTTCCAGTCACAGTTCCAGTCACAGTTCCAGTCACAGTTCCAGTCACAGTTCCAGTCACAGTTCCAGTCACAGTTCCAGTCACAGTTCCAGTCACAGTTCCAGTCAAAGTTCCAGTCTCAGTTGCAGCGTCAGTTGTAGTCTCAGTTGCCTTCACAGCTCACACAATTCCAACCACAGTCTCCAGTCCAGTCTCAGCTTCAGTCTCTGGTTTAAGTCTCAGTTCCAGTCTCAGTTCCAATCTCAGTTCCAGTTCGAGTCTCAGCTCAACCCTTAGCTCCAGGCTCAGTTCCAGTTCCAGTTCCAGTTCCAGTTCCAATTCCAGTTCCAGTTCCAACTACAATTCCCATTACACTCCTCATATACACTCGTATCTCTAGCATTCCAGTTGCACTTTCAAGCGGAAGCTCTGTCTCCTCCCACATGTCCATGGCTCAGGGGGCTCCCCTTGCAGCTCCGCTTCCAGTTGGACTCACAAGTGCGCGCTTTGTGTGACATGTGCCAAAAAACGTGGCCGAAAATTATGAAAACAAACAGAAATTAGCTAATTTTATATATTTCTTCTTCTTCTTCTTCTTCTTCTTCTGCTTTATTTTCGTTACGAAAAGTGAAAAGCAAAAGGCGAATCGGAATCCAAGTGAATCACGACCCAGTTTCGCGTATCCGTTTCTAGTAGCAAATCCACTTTAAAGACTCCGATTATAAGTGTTTGTTATTGTTGTTGTTGTTGTTGTTGTTGTTGTTGCTTTTAAGCTTTGTTTTATGTTGGGCAATTAGTATAGCCAGGGTCAAGTTAATGATTCAATTAGCATTTGTCATCGCGAGCCGCGCTTGGCAATAGTTCGCAATAGTTCGTAATTGTCGTAGATCGTGGGAATATTGATAATACTCGTTAGCTCCGTGACACGCCGACTGTCATAACTGTCGAGCTGACGGACGAGCTGAGCTGTTGATCTGACGATCTCACGATTGGCTGCTCTTTCGCTGTGAAAATCGGGCAAATGAGACGCTTTGACGATCTGTTGATCTGCTTATTTTCTGATCCGCCGATCTAGCGATCGATCATTAAGAGAGAGAGAGAGAGAGAGAAAGAGCGAGGGAGCTAGTAAAAAGCGGTACTCCTCGCTTATCAGCTTATTCAGAAATATTCAAATTTACAGTTACTCGAAACATAATATGCCAAAAAGTTTAACAATTCATAAATTTCGAAGATCCAACTTTCGGCGAGCAGATTTCGGTAGAAAATTCATTGTTCACAATAAATTTGAGGCGAGCTCTAATTATGCTCTACTTACCGAGAGTAAGCAATCTGATGGTTTCCAAAAGTATAGCTCTCTCAGCTTCAGCTCACTCGAAAATGCCTGCTTTCAGAGTCAAACAGATTTTTGGTCAATCATTTTGTTATAAATTCTTAGAATAGGCAAAGTCCCCAAAAATATTTGACAACTTTCGATATTGAGATCTAAAATTATATTCAAAACTGAAATTTCGAAATTTACGAAAACTTTGCAGGGCCATTATATATATATATGTATATATATATATATATATATATATATATATATATATATATATATATATATATATATATATATGTATATATATATATATATGTATATATTGCACACAGAGAGCGACTCTCTTATCTCACTCTATCTCACTCACACACATGCACACGCTCAAACTAAGCATGCTCCTCCGCTTTCTCAATGCTTCTCTATCTGTAGCTTAATTTTCTCTGTCTGCAACTCGCTCTGTCTCTCTCTCTCTCTCTGTCTCGCTTTCTTTGACTCTCTCTATGTTTGTCAGCCTTTCTCTCTCTCTCTCTCTCCCTCGGTCTCATTCTCACTCTTTCTGTCTATTCGACTGTTGCTAAACTCCATTTATCACCGCCCTCTTTGTCCCTTAGTCACTCGCTTTTTCACAAGTTTATCTGCCCGTTCTCTCTCTCTCTCTCTCTCTTCATCTGTCTGCTTGTTCTGCCTCTATCTGTATGTCTTTATCTCTCTCTCTCTCTCTCTCTCTTGCTGTTGCATAACTCCTTCTGCTTATCTTGCCGTTTCTCCGTCTCTCCCTGTTGAACAATCTCATCTGTCTGGCTTCTCTAGCTCTGTGTCCTCCTCCTCCTCCTCCTCTTCTTCTTCTTCTTATTCTCTCCCTCAAACTTTTCTTCTAGTTTTGTTGCCTAAATTCCTTTCTCTACTCTTTCGATTTTCCTCCTCTCTTCCTCTTTGTATCTCTTTCTATTTTTATTCTCTCTCCCTCCCTCTCTTTCTCTCTCTCTCTCTCTCTCTCTCTCTCTCTCTCTCTTTCTCTCCCTGTTTATTTCAGCACACATTTAAAGAGACCCACTAACACCCTTTGGCTAAACCCAACATAATTTCTTGACCACATCGATCCGAGACGTTGGCAGCGACGTCGACGTCGGCGTCATCATAGACGCCGCCCGCCCACTCACACGAGCCGCAACTGCAGCTTCAACTCTAGAGCTGTGTGTGTGTGAGTTCGAGTGTGCGCGCGCGCGTGTATGTGTGTGTGTGTGTGTGTGCTGGGCAGGTGTATAAAAGCGACGGGCAATGGGGCTGGCTTGGCATTAGACGAGTGTCAGGTGACGCGTGCGCAGTAGAAACGTTCAGCGAGTAGTCGAAAGAAGCCAGACCAAGTGACATCCACAGAACCAAAGGCGGCCACCACATGAAGTGCTTTGTAAGCGACGGGCGCATCTCTGACTCGGATTACGTGGGGCGAGGCACTGAGAATCATTTTGTTTGCTTGCAGATCGTATTGGTTGCAGCGCTGCTGCTGGCGTGTGCCCAGGTGCAGGTGCAGGCGCAGGCGCAGAGCCAGGCGCAGGATCAGGAACAGGTGGCTGCAACGCCGACGGCGGATCAGGTGAGCGCCGCCAGCAGCTATGCACCTCTGCAGGAGAAGAAGCAGGAGAAGCGCTATGTCGGTGGATACGGTGGTTACGGTGGTTATGGTGGTTATGGTGGTTACGGTAGCTATGCTGGCTACGGCGGATACGGCGCCAATGCTGGCTATGGCAACAGCGGCTACGGCGGCTACGGTGGCTACGGCGGCTATGGCGGCAACGGCTACGGAGCGTATGGCTCCACGCTAGGCGCTGGCTACGGCAGCGGCGTGGACAGCTATTATAATCCGTACGGATCACGCAGCTTTGCTGGTTTGGGTGAGCGAACGAGCGCCTCGACTCAGTCTTGGTTAAACTAATCTCTGTCTGCTGCTAGACGGCGCTGCTGGCTATGCCGGCTACGGCTCTACACTTGGAGGCTATGGCTCCACACTGGGCGGTTACGGCTCCACATTAGGAGGATATGGCTCCACTCTGGGCGCTGGCTACGGCTCTGGCCTGGGCGTCGGCGGCTACAACTCAAATCCCTATGCCCTGTCCTATTACAACTCGCGCCTCGGCGCCGGCGCTGCCACGGCCACTGGGTATCCGTACTACAACACGCGCTTCGGAGCCGGCGGCTATCCCTCGAGCTACTACACCAGCAACTACGGCAGCAGCGTGGTGGGCGGCGGTCTGGGCGCGCTGGGCGCCGTGCCGCCCATTGGCGGCGCCGGCGCCGCTGGCTACAATTATGGTGCCGGCATCTCGGGCACCGTCTACTAGACGGCGGGCGCCAACGATTTCAGCTTTAGTGCAATTTTTTTTTCTCCCCCAAACTATACATATATGTATGTGTATGTATACAATATTATATTTTTTTTTATCTAACTTAATATTTTACATATGTTAAATGAAATAAGCAAAAACCACAAAGTGACAAATTTTATTTAGCTCAGCTTCAGTTGTAGGCGCCGTGCGTGTCCTTGATCACCCAGAAGGAGTCCACAATCTGGCCGTCCTTGTCGTCGGACACCTGCTCGAAGTGCAAGTGTGTTGCATTGTGGGCCTTGAGGCGTGTGTAGCCGTAATCCTGCAAGTTGAAAATGAAAATTTAAAAAAAAAAAAAAAAAAAAAAAGCAATCAATAAATCGAGATGCAATAAATGTTGCCAGCAAATGTTGCTAATAAATTTGCTCTGCAATGCATTCCATTTCAATAAGTGAATATAAGAAATTTTGTAAATGCAACAAATAATTATATTCTACATATAATTAACTAATTTCGAGTGTAGGCCGAGAAGTTTATATTGAAAACCCTTTAGCAACATTTGCAGTTGATTTGGCAACATTGTTGCCAGCAAATGCTGCTACAAATGGTGGCAGATGAGTTTCACTTTTAGCATTGCAAAGGTAAGAATACATTTGCTATAATTAATATAACTATAGTTTATAGCATATATACACTTACTTTACTTTTACGCTATAATTGAATTAGTTTTAAAATCACTTTTATAGCAAAGCGACGCTAGGCAACATGTTTCGTTAAGTTTCGTTAGCTTTGAGCAGCGCGTGACACAGCTATCGATAAGTCGCTAAGCGATACTTCTGCCGTTACTTACATTGCTATGGAAGGCATTCCAGGCGGGCAGATTCTTGGAGAAGGGCTCACGATTCTCACTGCAGCCGGCCGATCCCGTTATAATCTGTATGGGCGCCTTGGCATTGGTGTAGGGCGCCTCGGCGCTGCCATTGTACACCTTGAAGTCGTAAATGGGCCAGAGGCGCGTGTAGAAATGCTCGTGGGCAAAGAACTCAACGTCGACGCCGTGCTTATAGAACAGATCCTCCAGTCCGAACCACTCGAGCACAGGCAGCCCCTTGCGTATGTACGTCTGCAGCGTGCCGTCGCAGTCGTATTCCTTGTCGTCGCTGCAGTACATCGGACGATGGCCGTAGGTGATGATCCAGGGACGCTTGGCCCGATTTTCGGGCAGATTGGCCTCGGCCAAGTCGCGCTCCAGCCACTCGAACTGCTTGGTGAGCAGCTTCATGCCATAGTTAACGAAGTAATAGACCTCCGTGGAGAAGGAGACAAAGTGCACGGGGCCCATGTTGAAGCTGTACCACAAGCTGTCCCCATCTCCGGGCATGTTGAAACGTGCCCGATAGTTGGAGAAGTTGCTGCAGTGCATCAAGCAATTAGAGGCGAACGACAATAAATCCCCTTGCTATACATACTACTTCTCCTCGTGATTGCCCGGACAGACCATGTACGGCACATAGGCGGCCAGCGTCTCGATCTGTCGCATGAACTCATCTCCCACGCGCGCATCATTCGAGTCCATGTCGTAGGCAAAGTCGCCCACATGGATGATCGCATCGTACATGCCCAGCTGGGAGTCCCGCTGCAGCCGGGCCAGTGACTGGGCATTCTCATTGCCCATATCCCCGTAAATGGCCAGCGATGGCGTCCAGCTCTCGCCTGCTGGCGGCGTCTTAAAGTTGTAGATCGCCGACCAGCCCACGTCGCTGCCGCAGCTGTACTCGTAGCGCGTGTCCGGCTGCAGCGCGGTCAGCGTCACCTTGTGTATGAACTGGGTGCGTGCCCGCTTGCCGCCATCCTGGAACAATTGCCAGCTGCCGCTGACCGTGCGCAGCGGCCCCTGGACATAGCTCTGGGCAAAGCTAACCAACGACTGATTGGTGGAGCTGCGCGTCGACCAGGTCACGACAATGTCCTGCAGGCTGTCTGCAAAGCAAAGCATATAACACTTGTAGTCAATGGCAGTCAGATATCTGATATCTGATAGATATATTTATAGATATAAAGAAAGACGACAGTTTTTAATGCGCATTTAATTTATTTGAGTAATGGAATAAAATATATAAAATTGTTATTAATACTTCTGCATGAGATTATCACATGTTTAGGCTGCGGCTGCGGCTGCTGCGTATGGCCCATGCTGGTGCTTGATCACCCAGAAGCTGTCGATGATGGCGCCGCCTTGATCATCGGACACCTGCTCGAAGTACAAGTGGCTGGCGTTGTGCGCCTTCAGCCGCAGATAGCCAAAGTCCTGGCTGTGGAAGGCGCTCCACGGCGGCATTTTCTTGAAGAACGGCTCGCGGCCCTCATGATTGCCAGCGGCGCCGGAGATGATGTGCACTGGTGCGCCCGGATTCACATACGGCTGCGCCAGCGAGCCATTGTACACGGTATAGTTGTACATCGGCCACATCCGCTCGTAGCAGTGCTCGTGCGCCCACAGTTCCACGTCCACGCCGTACTTGTAGAAGAGCGGCTCGAGGCCGAAAAAGTTCAGGCCGGGCAGACCCTTGCGCACGACTGTCTCGTGTTTGGCGCAGTCGTCGCCATTGTCATTGCTGCAGTACATCGGACGATGGCCGTAGGTGAGGATCCACGGACGCTGGGCGCGATTCTCTGGCTTGGTCGCTTCAATCAGATCCCGCTCGAGCCACTCATATTGCATGACAATCTGCTTGATGCCGAACTGCGTGAAATAGTAGACCTCGGTGCTGAAGCCAATGAAGTGCACCGGTCCCAGGTTGAAGCTGTAGAAGAGATTCTCTGTGCCGCCCGGCATGCTGAATCGATTCACATAGTGCGAAAAGTTGCTAATTGACGAAAGATTTTGTATAACGAGATCAATTTATGTTTATGTGCATCGCACACTTACTACTTCTCCTCGTGATTGCCCGCACAGACCATGTACGGCACGTAGGCGGCAATGGTTTCCACCTGGCGCATGAACTCATCTCCAACTTCGCCGTTCTCGTTGCACATGTCGTAAGCAAAGTCGCCCACGTGCAGTACGGCGTCGTACATGCCCAGCTGCGTTTCGCGCTGCAGCGCCGGCAGCGAGACGGCATTCACCACGCCCATGTCGCCGTAGATGGCCAGCGAGGGTGACCAGTTGCTGTGATTGAGCGCCGTGCGGAACCAATAGATGGCCGACCAGCCCCATTGGCTGCCACAGTGATAGGAATACGTTGTGTTCGCTTGGAGCTTGGCCAGTGTCACCTGTCAAAGTGTTCTTTGCTGTATTAGACTCTTCATTGAACTCTTTGCAACCTACGCGATGAATGTACTGCGTGGCCTTCTTAGCGCCGCCATCGACGAATGCTTTGGGTCCTCCAGAAGCCTTCGCACTTAGCTCATTGATGCTGTTGATGCCGTACTCGCATATCGATTCGTTTGTATTGTCGCGCGTATTCCAGGTAACAACAATGTCCAGCACATTTTCTGTGAGAATAACACGGCACACACACGTTACCAATTATTCATAGTCGATAATTATATGCACTGATTTAATCTTGCTGTTATTTACAAATTCATCTAGAGCTGCGCGCCCAACGTTTTATCGCCTATCGATGAACGTGTCACGCGCGGCTGACTTAGTGCCTAAAAATGTATCCGATAGAGCAGCGACCTATCGATAAGCCTTTTGCGCAATTATATCGTTGATTTCGAAATTTGAGTTTGCTTATATGTATATACAATAAGTAATTCTTGATATTTGTTTAATGTACTGAGAAAATTGCGATAAATCACAGATAAGAGATTGTTTATGATACATAAAACATGTCTACTCAACATATATTTACATATTAAATCGTGCCCATTGATGTGCCAAGATATAACACAGATCAAATTACAAGCGATAAAAAATTGACGAATATTATTACATATTTCGACTTCAGATGCATATGCATACGTACATATTAAAAGTAAAAAAAATTGGCTATTTTAAGGAGTGTTTACAGTTATCAAATACAGTTTGCTTTGGGGCTTGCACTGGACTACAGTTGCAGCTGTGTCAGTGAACAAGGGGGAGATTACATTTATGTATACATATATATAAATATATATATATAGATTGATAGAATGTGCGTTCTTAATACTGTCGTTGCTACAGTTGTGGTGTTTGTGTATGTTTTTCCTTTTTTTTTTAAGTAGTATTTAGTTAGCCGTGTGGATCGCTTAGAGTTCGTTGTATGACCCAGGCTGGGCCTTAATTAGCCAGAAGCTGTCGATGATGGCGCCTCCTTGATCATCGGAGACCTGCTCAAAGTACAAATGGCTGGTATTGTGTGCCTTGAGACGCGTATAGCCATAATCCTGGCTGTGGAAAGCGCTCCATTCGGGTATCTTGCCCTTGAAGGGCTCGCGTCCCTCCTTGCAACCCGCCGAGCCGGTGATGATGTGCACCGGTGCACGCGGATTCTCATAGGGCGAGCCGAGTGATCCATTGCGTACTTTGTAGTCATAAATGGGCCACAGCCGTTCGTAGGAATGCTCGTGCGCCCATATGGCTACATCCACGCCGTACTCATAGAGCAGCGGCTCCAATCCGAACATGTGCACAAAGGGCCAGCCGACCCGAGTTAATGTCTCCGAGTGGGTGCAATCGTTGTCGTTCTCATTGCTGCAGTACATCGGTCGATGGCCGTAGATGATAATCCAAGGGCGCTTGGCACGATTCTCTGGCTTGTTGGCCGTCTCCAGATCACGCTTGAGCCATTCGTATTGAAAGACGAGAGTCTTCACACCATAGTTAAGGAAATAGTAGACCTCCGTCGATATGCCAATGAAGTGCACGGGGCCAAGGTCGAAGCTATAGAAGAGATTCTCAGTGCCGCCCGGCATGCTGAATCGTGCCCGATAGTTGGAAAAATTGCTGCAAGGCGAATCCAATAAACAATCTCCTCATCTGAACCTTTTTTGCTGCTGCTCAACTTACAACTTCTCCTCGTGATTGCCCGGAACGACCATGTAGGGCAGATAGGCGGCCACCGTCTCGATCTGTCGCATAAACTCATCTCCCACGCGAGCATCCTTCGTGTTCATGTCGTAGGCAAAGTCTCCCACATGGATGATCGCATCGTACATGCCCAGCTGCGTCTCTCGCTGCAGCCGGGCCAATGACTGGGCATTCTCATTGCCCATATCCCCGTATATGGCCAGCGATGGCGACCAATCGGAATCGGCGCTGGGAGTCGTGCGGAATGCATATTTGGCTGACCAGCCGTACTCGCTTCCGCAGTGATAAACATAGCTGCTATTGGGCTTAAGCTGACTGAGCGTCACCTAAGTTAAATTTACAATCTTAAGTCAGAGCTCTGTCTATGATATGTGTGTGTGTGTGTGTGTTTGAGCGTGTGTGCGTGTGCGTACCCTGTGTATGTACTGAGCCATTTGCTTGGGACCGCCATCCACAAATCGAACGGCCTTGCCATAGGCCTGCTGCTTAAGATCTGTCAATCCATATTCGACAACGCTATCTGCTGACGGCGGAAGCTCGCGTGTTGACCAAGTGACAACTATTTCGCTGGCGGCGTGCTCTGGTTGCAGCAGCAACAGTTAACAAGTGGGGAAAGAGAAGACAATACAAAAATGAAAAACAATGCTTGAGTTGTTGGCCAAAATACATGTAATCAAATTAAAATGTTTGGTGCACAAAGATCATATTTAAATTTGTTTGACATGTTTTTCGATTTGTTGTTTTGCCTCTCGTTTCGCTTAACGCGCGAACACACGCAACAAGTTCTGATTCAGCTCTAGTTTAAGTGTGGCCTAATTTGCATATGTTTATGATCCTAGGATACGACTGGTGATTGATAAATATATACTAACTAACGAGTATAACAAATAGTCTAGAAAAAAAAATTGAATTAAGTATAAAACTACATTATTATTTAATTATTTATTCCATAATTATGATCTGAATTATTTTCCCGACATGTTATTGTTCATTTGTTGTTTTGCTTCCCGTTTTGCTTATCGCGGACACACACAAAAATATTCTAATTGAGTTCTGGTTAGAGTGTGGCCTAATTTGAATATGATGATGATCCCAAGATACGAGTACTTAACAACAAGTAAATACCGAGTCACAAGTACGAATAAGGAGGCAGAGACAAAGACAAAGTAATGGCAAGTTGTTGGCAAATTCGTTATTATTATTTCCCTTTTCAGCAAATGTTTGAATTTGCTCCTTTCTAATTTCGTCCATTGTGCGATCACATATTTAAATTATACTTAAGTTAGTTTGTTCAATATTATTATCGTATTATCAGTATTACTTCTCGTATATTAGGTTAAGAGAAGTTAGCAATTATATACTAATATAGATTTATCAGCATATTAACCTTCGCCTCATTCTGTGGCTTGCGTGAGCTAATGACGCGCGCGCGAATTTGTATTGGAATTGTTTTTTCACTCTTTGTCAGTTGTTATTGTTTTTCTTCTTTTTTCCGTTAGGGGCGTTTGACTCAACGGGAATCACTGCAACTGTAACTGCATATTCTGGGTTGGGATGGGGTGAGTTATACACACGCTATCAACACCCAGAACTATTGCGCAGCAAAATATGTATTAAAACAATTAAATCGCTATCAACGCAAAAAGGCCGGTCAATATTGATTGGAATTGCAATTTTCTTGTTTCTTGGGTAAAGGGTTAAAAAACTCGCGCTGAACTTTAAGCTTGCGTACTGCACTTGCCAAGCGTCAACTGAGAACTGTTATACACTGTCATACGTACATATATTTTGCGTTTACTTAATACTAATATAACAAACAATATATAATATGTATATATAATACTATATTCACTAGGTACATACCTCCAAATGATAGATGCACCTGCTCTGGCTGATAATGCACAATGTTTAGATCTTTTTCCAAATTCTGATGCGCGTTGATGCCTGCTTCCAGGTCCAATTGCCGCTGCACCGTGCTGACAACGCACAGTGTTAGCGTTAGAAACAACAAGGTCAAATTAAGCATTGTTGTTATTGCTTTATTTACTATTAGATGTTGACGTATATGTATGTATATCTATTTTGCCACAATTAATGACATTGCCAAATCTATATGCGCAATATATTTATAAACAGTGAACCATTTACTTGTACTTCACAAATAACAAACTTTGCTGGCGGCAGCACAACGCACTGAACGTGGACTATTGAAACTTCAAGCAATTTATACAATAACAAAATTTCGTTTGGCAGCGCAGCTGTTATAAGTTATCGATAGAGTATCGGAGAGTGTAATCCATTTCTCACTCGATAGTTGACAGAGTGACCAGCAACAAATTGAAAAATTCAAATTGAAAAAATAAAAATAAAAACAAAGTAGGCGCTTGCCTTGCAGGTTTTGTGACGCCCTAAGCCGTATCTAAAGTTTTGTTATTTCGAAACGTTTTGCCGACAGAATAACTCCGAAAGTAAAAAATAAAAATTCATAGTACAACGGTTATGGCTGGTTTGTCTGAAGACTTTATAACTTTAACACAATTGAATTGTGTTCAACAATGCACCGCGTTAATTTACAATCCGCGGTCGCGCAACTATTTGACAGCGGCTACACTGGTGGGTATATATTTCGGCGTAGTTGTCTATCGCTCCTATCGCCAGCGAAACACAACGCAGTCGCCCCGCGAGCCTCCAGTGACTGCGGTGCGCGAAGCAGTGCGCGAGCCAGCGCCAATCCCTGAAGAGCAAATCACTAAAGCGCCCACTGTGGAACGGCCCGCTTATCCAGTTGAACCGCCCGTTCCCGAGCCGGCACGAATTGAGCAACATTCGGAAGAGGAGACAGTGCCAGCGATGCCGTAGACCAAGCCTCACCCTTCAGGATGTTACCAGATTTCAATGACCGAACCTCAACCAGATGAAACAGCAAGAAATTAGTTAAAAACAAAATTAGGCAGTGAATAAAATTAAATCGAACATTAATTAACTTACACATTGCGATTTATTTATTTTGTTTTTTTTTTTGTTTTGTTCATGCATTCGCTGATTAACAATTCTCAGGCAGCAAATCTATAAACTAATAACTATGCAACATTTTTAAGGCAATCTGGCGAAGACTTAGGAACTAGACAACTAACATTTCGTATAACTAGATAATATGTGCATGTATGTGTATGCAGCTATGCGGATATATGTGTATGTATATGTGTGCATGCACGTATATAGGGAATGTAAATAGTTTAAACAAATTAATTTAACTACAGACTAAACAACACATTTGAGAGACGCTTTGCTGGTTTCTTAACTATTTATCGTTAGCGCTGCCGGTGCCGGTGCCGGTGCCGGTGCCACTTCCGGTCCCGCTACCGGCTCCACTTCCGCCTCCGGCACCTGACTTGCGCGTGGCAAAGCCCTCGGGCATGCTGCTCTTGCGCTGCGCCTGCGATATCTGCACAATGCGCGACAAGGGCGAGTGTGTGCTGCTTGTGCTGGGACGCATCAGCGACGAGGGCAACAGACGTGACGTCGAGGTGCCCGCCTCATCCTGCCCAGCACTGGCGCCAATGCCACCAGCCCCGGTGGGCGATGTGGGCGACAGTTCGCGTGCCAGCGGCGAGGGACGCAGCGAGAGCCGGCGCTGCAGCGCTGACTGTGAGCTGCTCAGCGGATTGGGCTCCTCGCTGAGACTGACGCCGGGCGGCGGCGCCTGGCCAGGTGGTATCTGGAGTGCTGTTGGGCGCACGCTGAAGCGACGTCGGAACTTGGACTGGCCCACTGGCGTGGACACTGCTGACGTCAAGGGCTTCTCCGTGTAACTGGGCGGCGGCTCCAAGTTGTGCATGCCGGACGGACGACGCGTGGCCAGGGCGTTGCTGCCGCCGGGCGACATGGTGCCCACAATTGTGGAGCGACGCGCGTACAAGCGATTTGCGGCCGTCGCCTGCAGCGTGCGCGTTTGGTCACCCGCAAACAGGGACAGGATGGGCGGCAGCTGGGGCGGATCGAGGCCGGCGTTGCCCAACTTGCGCTGCTTTTTGGTCAGCTTCGAGCTGGAGCCGCCGGCAGCCGCCGCCTGCTGTTGCTCCTTCTGGTGCTCATCGAGCACGGCATGCGTGTGCACCACTTCGAGGGCGCGTATCAGATCCGCTATGGTGGTCTGCTCCAGCACATCCATATCCTTGTCGGAGGTCACCGAGAAGATGCTCGATCGCCGCGGCGTTGCACTGCTCGTGCCTCCGCCTGTGGCTGGGAACAGGCTGCCACGACGTGCCGCAACAGCTGCCATGGCCGCCGACCCAGAGCCGCGTCGCTGCATCTGGAGCGCTGCTGCCGTCGCTGTCGGCGTGTACATGCTGCCACGTCGCGCCGAGTGAGCTGGATTTTGGGTATAGATGGATTCGCGACGTCGCCTGCCGGCTGCCACGCCGGCAGCTGCGGACTTGCGTTGATAGGCGCCCGTCGAGCCGAAGGTCGCCTGCTCGGAGTCGTCCAGATGGAAGGCCGGATTGCTGATGCCGCCGTTGCCCGTGCTGGAGGCGAGACTCGTGGTCGAGTCAAAGGGCGGCGGTGGGCCACGACCATTGCGCAGATAGGATTGGCTGGCGCTGGCCGTTACCGTATTATTGTAGAATTCCAGTGGGGAGCGCGTAGGCAATGAGGTGATGCCCTCTGGCACGGAGACGACGGACAGTTTGCGCTCCACATCCTGCGAGGGTCGCTTGCGATGGAAGAGCTTACGCAGCCCGTCGGGCATGGAGAACTTCTTCACGCGACCAGCGCCAGCAGCCGCTCCACTCTTCTTGAGCTGCTCATCGATGTTGTCCGGCTCCTCGAGGTGCACCACATGCGGATCGCTGACGGCGCCATTGAGCTGGCTCTTGTAGCGACTGTTGAAGGCCTCCTGGATCTGTTGATTGTCGCCGCTCCAGGTCCACTCGTTGTGACTGTGCGGCGCTCGCAGCGGTCGTCTCGGTGGGTCAATATTGAAGTCGGAGCAGGCACGACCACGCGGACGACGCGGAGTCGATTGTTCGTTGAGTGTCGAGAAGGACCACTCGCTGGCCATGATCTGAGAGTCGGTGAAGCCATGGTAGCCGCCATACATGGCGGCATCATCAGCCTCCGGCGGCGGCGGCTGCACTGTGGCCAAAGCGGTAACCACCTTGGCCAGCAGATCTGTTGTCTGCCGATAGGCATCGGCCGTCTCGAAGGTCTTCTCGCGATCGAATTTGCTCAGCTCCGTATCGGAATTGGCGTGCACCATTGCAGTGGGATCCTGCGAAGCGGCCAATTCGGCACAGACGGAATAGGCACGCTTCCGACTTGGTATCGGTGCCGGCTCCACGCGGTACATGCTCAGCTCGGGGCAGGAGGCGGACCGAGGCACTGTGTATGCAAATTCTGTGTCGGTGTAAACGGGCTGTTCATATTAAACGATGAATATCGTGTACACATGTGTGTGGATTATCGATAGCAGAGTGCGTGTGCGTGTGCGTGTTCATTGTTGTTGTACATGTAAAGAGAGCGCAGCATATGGTATTTGTATTAGTGTAAGTTCAAATGTTGTTGTTGTTTTGTTTTGTTTTCTCAGCTAGCCCTGACAGCGCTGCCTGTAAGTGGTGCCGTTATGCTTATTTATATTACTTACGCCTGCGCGTCTTCGCCGTCTGCTTAATCTTAATCTTCGCGCTCTTTCTATTTCCCTTTCGACAAAACTACAAATGGAGAAAATATCACAATTTTTAACTGACTTATCGGGTGGGGTGGGGTGGCGGTTTGGTTGTTGTGCTTGTGCTTGGGGTTGGGGTTGGGGTTAATGCTCGCCCGCTTAGTCAAACATTTAGTGAATGCGTAGCCCAATTGTGTTTTGCTGACGAATAGTCAAGACGAAAGCGTAAGTTAAATGTGTATGTGTGTGCGTGCCATTGATTAAACATACACACACACATACATTGTATGCTACACGCCGTGTCTGTGTGTGCATTAGTAAATTGTATTAGTATCATTTTATATTCAATAGCCGCAGCGCGCGCAGCCGCGATGCTGGCGTCGACGTCGACGCAGGCGCAGCGCTTTGAAGCGGTAAATGCGCAAGCTGCTCTGTGCCGGGCAAAATGGCGTTAGATAAATGTTTATAATTGTAAAAATTCAATTTTTAAGAAAATTCTAGATAATTAAAACTCCCGCTTAATAAACATACATAAACAAGACTCAATAAAATGTTATTAAATTGATTGATAAATTAAATAAAAATAAATATATATGCATATATTATATATAAATAATATATTTATATACATACATACATACATACATATGTGGCGTTTTAGTATCTTTACCTTGACTTTGAGTATATACAGCTCGTTGAGTAGCCGTCGCAGATAGCCCACATCCTTGGTAACGCCCGTCCATATGCGATTCTGTGTAGCCTTCAGATTCGATGAGAGCTGCTGCTCCAGGTACGCCAGCTTCTTGCTCTGCAGCCCGCTGCACATTCGATTATGGTTGGGTATAAGTATCATACATAGATATAGATATGCATATTAGTTGTTGATGGTTGGTTAGGGCGATGCTTTTGATAGACCCAGCATGCAAGACAAATCATGCAATAGTCCATAGACAGAATGGAGCCTCTCACTTACCGCGTTATAAATGTCATAATCATGACCAGATAGCCCAAGGAGAAGATAAACCACACAATCACAAAGATTTGATAGACCACAAACCAGCCCCCGAATTCGCGTGGCTAAAGATTACAAAATAAAGAAGCCGTTTGCTATAGCCAAAATGTAAGTGCAGTGATCGACCAGATCGAAACTCACCTGGTTGGCCCCAAAGGTGGGCACGAAATCTCCAAAGCCGATTGTCGATGTCGTCACATAGCTGTAGTACAGCGAAATCGAATAGGGCCAACTCTCGAAATAGGTAAACACCCACGCCGGCAGTAAGAGGAACAGGGCTATACCTGGTATCAGGGCTATGAACACTGTGGTTATCAACCCCAGCTGCGGTGGCACATAATGATCATCCGAGGACATTTTGTACTTTTTATACCGTCTATAGATGGCCACAAACTGTGAAGGGAATAAAACTTGTTTAGATATCTCTATATCTATATCTTTATATCTATAGGATTATTATTATAATTATATTTATCTATCTATACCTATATCTATATCTAATTCTATATCCACCTACCGTACGGCCAAAGTACTCGCCCAATCCGGCAAAGAGGATTCCATTCACCGGTATTCCGATCACCGAATAGACAATCATGATCATGCGACCCGCAAACGTTGTCGGAGATATATTGCCATAACCCACTGTTGAGCAGACGGTGAATGAGAAGAAGAAGGCGTGGTAGAATGTCCACGTATATGGTATTTCGTATTCATCCTTAGTGTAATCCGTAACCGGCTTTCCGCAATAATCCGAAATTCGTTCCAAGATCTCGTCTTGCGTGGTCACGTTCTTATTGTCGAGCTGGTCTATGAGATACTCTATAAAATTTTCAAAATTTAATGAATGCTGATAAGCTTGTGCTCACTTTTAGTAATATATGATTAATGCTTGACTGCCAGATACCCTACGATTTTCGATAATATCAATAAATAACGCCAATGCTCGACTGGCAGATACCCAAACATATTACCGATTTCCACACGTCCAATACACCCGATCAACGGTATCTAGATACACAAAAAGTTCTATTTGAATAACACTACAAAACGCAATGAAGCGTCAAATCAAATAAAATCAAATCAAATTTAATTAGTTCTATTACACGTGTTCCGGAAGCAAATGGGAAGCGGGCGTCTGACTGATCGCGTTACAAACGCCATTTAACCTTCCGCTTTTCCGTACAGAAAAAAGAGGAAGCAAAACAATTGCAACTACAGCTATACGGTATAGGGCAAAATCGTAGCTGTCAACGTGACAACAGATTGACCTGACCCTGGCTGATCGCTGATCGCTGATCGCCGATTGCCAATTGTCGGCTTTGGGTTTTTTGCCCTCTCGTTGCGATTCCGACTAAGTTTACGGCCGTCGACTGTTAAAAATGCGTTCCACACGATCACATGTAACGTGGGTCATTAGGAGCGTACGCTGCTTTGATATTAGGCAAAGATATGATTGTTGATAGTTAATTAAAATAAATGGGATTTGTGATTAGTAACTTGAAATAAACATTCTTCATAGCCAAGATCTGCAACAATTCGAGTGATCCCTGACTGGGCTAGTTCTTAGTTGCCTTCTTTGTTCTAGTACACCATATAGAGTTATATCTTTTGGCTGACAAAGTTGTATCTCTCTGTTTATGTTATATACAACTGATCTTGAGTGCAATTCATTTGGCATTAACTGAGTGCAATCATTCAATAAACCCTAAGCCACACAGGCAAATGCAGTCGTAATCTTTTCACGAATTGCATAATTCAATAAATGCGACAAACAAACAGAGATTTAACAAAAGCCTTCCCAGTGGGAGGCTCGCAATTGTGGGCAATTCAGTGCAGTTCCATCCATGTAGATAGTAATAGTAATCTCTATCTCTATCTCCATCCCGCTCCCTTTTTCTCTCTCTCATTCGCTCTCGCGCTCCAGCATGAAACGAACTGTGATATTGTTGCCTTTGTTGTCATCCGGGTGTTGTTGCTTTTTTTTCTTTTTTGATTGTGATTGCGGGCAATTTGTTCATAGACGTCGATCATTAGCACAAATTCTTGTAAATCTTTGAAGCCTAACTAACGGCACAAACTAGCGAACATTAATTGAGATTAAGTTTTAGATGGCGTTTATCTTGTTGATGTTTTTCGTGTAGTTTTTTTTTTTTTTTTTTTTGTCTCATGACGATTTGGGGCGCAACGGAAATGTTTATGGCAAACAAATTGATCAATTTAACTGTTGAGACACGGACAGGGAGGGAAATAGTGAGGGAGGGAGAGACAGAGAACAAAAGAGGGAACTACTTCAAAATAAAATTTGATAACAGATCCTTAAAGCCTTAAGGCAAGATCAATTGATCAGTTGCATGACCGATAAATCGAAAGATCACATAAAAGGTAAAGAAAAGTCAAGATTAAGATCTGATCAGTAATTAGCAAAGGCATCGCACGATCCGAAAGTATTTAGACTAAAGGCAACAACGATAATTAAATCTTTATTAACAACTATATATATATATATATATATATATATATATATATTAAGCAAGGGCAAGATTCATTGAATGACAGCAAGATCACCCTGGTCAATCTGTTTCATGCCGTTATCAGTGACGGGGCTATCTAAGGTGATTAACTGTAAATGCCAACATCACATGTTTGTGCACACACTTCCAAATGATATGTGATCCATAGTCTTAGAGCTGGCCCCATTGAGTGCTACGAATACGCACTTGAAGTGCCTTTGGAGGCCCCCGAGCTTAATAGAGCTGTTGATATCGAATATGAGCCGTGCTTAAGCGATATATACGTGATAAGGTAAGGCCATATTAAGACTAGGGTCAAAAGAGGGCTATAGCCACCAAGCTCATTGATCGTGTAAGCTGTTAACTGATTTAGTCCACAAATTCTGCTATCTTATATATATATATATATATATATATATATATATATATATATATTGGAATGACCTGTGCATTGTGCAATTGAGATTAGCGAAACAAACGTGCTGCAGCCAGCAGTGCTCGACTAGCAGATACTCTGCAATGTGACTAATAACTACATCTATCTATCTTCCGATTGTGAGCAGATACTTCAGATAGAAGTATCTAGCAGCTAGATATCTGCTAAATATCAGGGCAAACGAGTGTAAACTTGAACAAGCTCTATTTACAGGGTATCATATATAGCTTCATGTATAAGTATACGCATGAATAGGTCTGCATATATATATATATATATGTATATATCGACGCACGTCTTGGTTGGACGATGTCTAATTGGCGTTTATAGTTTGTTTATCTGAACAATTAGCACATTTTTATGTGCTATTTAAATTTGATTTTATTGCAATTATAGTGGAGTAACCCTCAAAATAAATACGATCGCGATCTGAGTGTCTGATATCCGCACACAGACACAGATACAGCCGTCCGTCCAGGTACGTCTACACACAGATAAAGATATGTAAATCACATTCGTATCAGTGCAATTAATCACGAATCCGATTCGCACACTTGCTAACTCATAAAGCTCATATTTCTCTCCACATTTACGCACGTTTGGCGAAACGAAAATAAACTCGAGTCAAGTCATTTAATTTTTCATTTTTTACTGCGTCTTTTTTTTGGTCACACCGAATTAGCTCTGCTCTATAGCTGTGTCTATAGAGACAACGTTTATGCCATGCAGTTCATGATCGTATTATTAGCACATTAAGTTGGCTGCGCTGCGCTGCGCTGCTCTACGCGCGTCTGCAAATCAGCCGAAATTTATGATTGACTCGCGTGTGTGCGACCAAATCGAATGATAAATTATTTTTATGTTTTGCTAATTTCGTGGTCCGATTTAGTTTTCTATATATAGAGAGCAGCCAAGGAGCTTATGCAATTGCTATTAAAGTGCTAAATTAACTGTTTTCAAGTTATTTTTGCAACTCGATTTCACACAAATAATTCATAAAACTGTCTAGATGTCAATTAGACTGAGCTTATGCCATGAATTTCCCGAATTTTGTTTATCTGTAATTTTATTATATGTTTATGCCATGAAGTTCATGAATTTGCCAAAGCCAATAAGTAAGCCTTACAGCACAGTAAGTAGGGAGGAATGAAGCAATGTATGTCTGCAATTTCTATGATTGATTGAGCTACATAAATATTATATGGAATGGTGTTTATGCCATGAAGTTCTTGAATTTGCCAATGACAAAGCGATAAAGCACCGTAGCAAATGCAGCAATGTTTATCTGTAATTTAACAAGGCACATTTCATACTATGATGTTTATGCCATGAAGTTCATGAATTTGTCAATGGCAATAAGTAAGGTTTACGCTTCAGCAAGAAGAGAGTCAGAATGAAGCAATGTTTGTCTGTAATTTCATAATGCGTATTTCATACTATGATTGATGCCGTGAAATTCATGATTTCACGAGAGAATAAAAATATTACCTATAGTTAAGGGGGCGATGAATGACTTTCTGCTGTCTATATCTAGCCATGCTTAAGCTACGTTTATGCCATGGAACTATGCAAACGATAAACTCTCTTTACCCATTTCATTTTTGCAACATTTCAAACGTCCACTTCGACTACGTTTATGCCGTGTAATACACGATTTGTTGCAGTTGAAGCGTTAAGTTGACATTTGCTGCTGCTGGCCAAAGTGTGTGCCAAAGTCATGTTAGCCGCAACTGATGACGTCGCTATCTCGACTAAGTTTTTTTTTTTTCTTTTTTGTTTTTTGGGGGCGTTTTTAGGTACTACGCAAGCAGCAGTTAAAACTGTTTGCTTTTCTTTTTGCTTTGGCCAAGAATTCGTGGCAGACAGTTTAGGCGTGAGATATCACATGGCACGAAAAAAGCGACCGTAAATGTATTTATGCTTCTGATACTGGAGACGCGCTGCTCTCATGATGATGATGATGATGATGATGATGATATCTTGAGACAGCTACTGTCTGGCTGTATATGTAAATAGAGCTTGTACGTACCATAGATCTGAATGCGCTCCTTTAGCTGCTCGGCACGTGCTTCCTTCTCCTCGCCATGCTCGATGTGATAGTAGATGGCAGCGCCAAACAGCAGATACGATATATAGAAGATGAGCAGGAGTATCCAGCGATTTGGCGACATGCTCGACCTGTCGCTGATTTGGCCAAAAAGGATAAGGCTGCAACCAGACATAATAGCCACAAAGCAGTATTAAACAACCATTCAGCAGAGAGTAAGTTGTGTAAATTGTGTTGCCTCAACTCAAAAGTGTTCTATTCTTTATAAATTTATATATATAGTTCTTATATATATATATATATATATATATATACATTGTTTACGGGTTGTATCAGTATTAATCGACTCTTGATTGCGATTAACTGTCTCCATATATTAATATATACACGTACTTGAAATGAAATTCTTTTGAGGCAGTACCACCTGCGCTACCTGCAATGCAGCAGGTCTTATGGGTTCAGCGTTCAGTCTTCATATAGCTGAGCTCTCTGCGCTGGCTCTGCTCCACAAGACCGGCTAGCCGAGAGTTTATATATCCATAGCAAATACTCGGGTCTATAAACGCGAAGGTAGGGTATTATCAATTTTTATGCTGCAACGTGTGAAATTAACCAACCAAGTTGTAGCAGTTGTAGTATCGACTATATAAATACATATATATATATATACATCCTGATTAGTCATGGAACGAATTTATAGATCTACGGGGCTAACAGCTATGGCAAAGTTCTTCAAGTTTCATAAAATCTACTTAAGTATGTGAGCTAGAACCAGAAGCTGTAGCAAATATCTCGGACCATACCAGATCATATTTTCCACCAATTTCTATAGTCACCCACATCTTATAGGGTATTTCAGCTTCGACGCTTCGACAGTCAAGCCACAACCTGCCTCTACGTAGGCTTGAGGCCCCCTCACAGATTTCCTACCGGGCACTACCGCATTGGACGGGTTAACATATTGACACATCTAATCATATCGCTAAGACGAAAACTGTCCGTGTATTGCTGCTAATTTCTACCTACTTTTTACCCACTGAAAAAGGCCTTGAACGGGGTTTACGCGTTTTCATCGAGTGTATGTAATAATCAAAAGAAGGCGTGACTCGTACCATACGGATTCAGTTCAAATTTTCAGTCTGTCTCCCTCTCTCTATCTGTTTATCCCTCTCTATCTCAATTTCTTTTCATTTTGAATATAAAATCATCGATAATTCGATTAAAATCGATATCATATTTCTAGTAGGCTAACATCTTATTGTATACAAACATTATAAATTCTTTTAATTTTGTTGCCTTTTCCTGACTCGAGGGTATCTCCTAGTCGCCCTTTTGCTAGTCTAGCTCACTGGCAATGGGCATGTCTTGTTATCTGTCTGGGATTAGGTTTGGTGACAAACAGCATACCTACTTGGAAATTTACCACGTTCAATTAGCAGCTCGATAAAAATGTAAAGAAATATATATTGAGAAAACTTGAATAGGTTGACAACTCTGGAGCTGTTAAGATGTTAACGATTCGCACCTCCCACAATTTTAGATGTTTTGTGAAATAGTGCGACGATAATAGGACAAGCGAAAAGAAGCAAACCTTAGAAAATAGGAAAACAGTTTTCTGTACTTCTTACAAAATCATAAAGATAATTGCAACTAACTACTCGATATTGAGGTAGTTCCCTAGTAATACTCGTTGTATCCATGTCGGACTTTTTATTAACTTCGTTGCCAGAGAGACAGAAAGAGAGAGAGAGAGAGAGAAGAGAGACAAATTTCATAAATAGGCGGAGGCATTACGTATATATAATATTTATATATCTTCTTTCTTTGTTTGATAACCACTTCGGGGTATATAAACTAATAAAAACGATATTTCACAAGAAATTTTGCTTGAGGAAACCCCATAAATTATTCATACCTATATATCTAAATTTATGTCAATTTTTTATAGTGAAAGAAAATGTATGAATAATCACTATAAAGACATATAAAGATACAAGAACATAATATTTATATTCTATCTGATATACCTATAAAATGTCAACACTGTGCAACCTGTTGCTAATATCATCTACGCCTGTGATCTAGAACGGGTGAGTTTGAATTGAAAATATGCTTTCTTTATTTCTTTTTCTTTTTTTTCAATATCTTTTTTCCTCTTTTTCTCTCTGTCTCTCTATCTATCTTTATATATCTATATATATATCTACATCTCTATATATATATATATATATTATATATATATAGCACTACATATCTCTTTTTTTGCATTCCCTTTCTTGATCTTCATTTCTTAATTCTTCATTTATCTCTCTCCTCTATTTCTCTCTCTCTCTCTCTCTCTCTCCTCTAATTTCCTTCCCTTTCTTTCCCTCTTCTATGCTCCCATTCTATTTCTCTGTCCATTCCTCTCTCTATTTCCATTTCTCTGTTCTCTTTCTCTCTCTTCTTTCACTTCTCTCTATATCTTTATTTATTCTCTCTCTTCAACTATCCCTCAACCTCGCTTTATTTCGCTTAGAAACATCTATCTTGAGATCTCAACCCCAAACAAAGATCTTGGCAAATAAACTTTGATAAAATTTTGTTTATTTGACTTCTTTGTTGAGCTGAAAGTTTTGTTATCTACAAATCGGTTTACAGTTATTTACAGCTACTTGAACTATTACATGGGTTATTACCAAACTCGTTCTGAACGCATCAACGATCTATATATATCTATCTATCTATATACATATGTTTTGTATATTCCAATTGCTGTTCAAGTCAAGAGCTGATAATATTGCAGTGCATTGAGAATGTTTTCTAAGAGTTATCTATGAAAAAGCAATAAGAATTGCGTGTGGCCAACAAACTGGGCTAAGCATTTTGTTAACAATAATCAAAATAAAAACACAAAATAAACAAAGGCAAGTTGCAACTGGGAGCGACTACAAGTTACCCTAGTATAGCAAAAATGTTAATTAATTTATAAGTGGGCGAGGTATACTTATGGGTAAAGTTTCTTATCGATTTTGAGAAAGCTAAGCACTGTGATCAATTGCATATATAATTTTATCGATAATTAGATATCTAATATAGATTAGATTGGAACTACGACTGACAGACAAAAGATCGGGACTAGAATATCAATAATATTTGAGCCACACCCAAGTGTGAGTAGAACGGTACTACCCTATTGCGGTCATTCACAGCTTTTACAGGGCATACAATCTGTTGTCTCCCTGATGGGCGCGTTCGTCAATGAATTTTTATTGTATTTGATTTGATTTCAATGCACTATAAAACGAAGAAAAGAACAATTTGTTTTTGTTGCCCTGAGTTGGGCTTGTCGCAAAATTTTTTGAGGCATGGAAAATTCTGCACACATAAGAAATGAAAAAAAAAATATACAAATTTTTTATATCGACCCAGACGCAAAAGAAGAAGAAGCAGTCTATGATCATGCAAATGAGTTTAATTTAATATTTGATTTTGCCAAGTGCGAAAAATAGCAGAGAATTTTAATATAGCCACAATAAAGCTTACTAATTGATCATCAATGTGACCCACACACAGTCGATCGTAACCCCAAAAAAACTACAAGGATCGAAGATCAAGTTTTAATGATTAGATATCAAATGATTAGACTTTACAGTGATTACGCCAGTGCTAGAAGAGATAGGCATGTCGTCTAATACCCTATAAAAGCATCTGTATAGCACAGCAAACGATATCCTATAGCTATGAAATGAAGTTAAATGACATAAATTAGAGTCATACAAAATAATATGACGTCTATAAATACCCTGTCAAATTTGAATGGTTCAGCTTTTTGCATACCTATAATACCCTGTAACTATTAAATAGAGTTAATTGAAAGCATTATTTTTAATTGATATTTCTTAAGACATTCTTATACAAAGCGTAGTTCATCCATATTTAGAGATAAAAGAGAGCGAACAGAGAGAGAAGGAGAGAGAGAGAGAGAAAAAGAGAAATAGCGAGAAACGGAACTAAAGAAAAAGAGAGAGAGAAAAAAATTGATAAAAAGCAAAAGATGGACAGAAAGAGAAATTGAAAGGGATTGAGAGATAGCAAGAAAGAGGGGAGAGACAGATAGATAGAGAGAGAGAGAGAGAAAAATAATTGGATACAAAACATTTTTAAGAATCCTGAACTCAAAACTAACTCTTGGTCAGTTCATGCTCTATTTATTTATTCTATTATAAATATATATATATTTAATAAAAAATATTTACATATACTGAGCGTTAAACAGTCGCATAATCAATAATAAATAGCAACAAATGCAAATGAACACGTTTAGTAAATAATCACGACATTTTGCTATGTCGAAAGGTGCTACGCTAGCTCCTCTGACGTAGCATCTGGACGGGCATACACAAAGAGAAGAGAGAGAGATAGAGACGAGAGAGAGAGAGAGAGAGAGAGAGAGAGAGAGAGAGAGAGAGAGCTGTGACGACACCCTAGAGCTTTATATCTCCTGGATAAATGGCATGCACCGTGAGAGGTGTACGAGCTGCTTTTCCTTTGATTCTCTTTTATTTCGATCTTTGCCCAGTTACGTTTGGTGTCGTTCGTAATGCTAATTATGTTGACATTGTTGAGCAAACCATTTCACATGCATGATTAATTGCATTTCGATCTATCAATGTCCCAGACATCGATCGTCGAGCGACGATCGTCAATCGTGCCTTCCCGTTAGTTGTTGTCTTTGGTGGCACTGATAAGAAACAAGAATCCACCGACTCCTAACTATGTTGATGCCGTCGTCTCACAGCTGACGTAGTGAGCCGAGGCGGGGCAGAGAAGCGAATGGCGCTGAGTTACACGACAATTAATAATGCCAACTGACAAAACGAGTAAGTGTCGATAATATGTGCTTTATACGATCGACCTAAATAACTAATAACTCAAAAAGTTCATTACCTCAAGTATGCTCGACTAACCGTTGCGCCGCCTAACTCAATTTGGTGGGCCTAATCAGTGTGATATATAGCCAAATAAACATTGCGATATTTAATGATCATAGACAATATTTTCCTAAAAACATGATCTGACTTTCATATGAGTATCTTATTATACCCTGAATCCATTGAAAATGGAAATTTCAGGGTATAATGTTTTTGTGCAAATGTATGTAACAGGCAGAAGGAGGCGTGCCACACCCCATAAAGTATATATATTCTTGATCAGCTCGACGAGCTGAGTTGAACTAGCCCTGTCCGTCTGTCCGTCCGTCCGTCCGTCCGTCCGTCCGTCCGTGTAAACACCTGGATTTCTGCAACCACAAAAGCTAGAGACTTCAAATAAAAAGCAAAATGCTCGATAATACCATACGCTGTACGAGTTTATTTTTTTTTTTCGATAACTCATCCCATTTCTTTTTTATCGATAACTATCGAAAATATCGCTTTGTTTTTGAGGTCTGGCGTGCACACCGTTAAAGATAGAATCGTGCACTAAGTTGTGTTTGATAGCTATATTGAATCCGCACATTTTGTCATTTTTGGATTTTTGATGCCACGCCCCTTTCGCCCACAATTCAACAAAATCGATAACTCACGTATATCAAATACTAGAGACTTGAAATTTGGCAAATAGGTACATTTGGATGTCATAATCATGCCCCAAAATTTTCATTAAGAACATAGATCGAGAAAAAAAGTTATTAAACAATAAAGTTTCCATAGCACAGCCTCTGCTGCAGCCGCAAAACTGTGCAGTGAGCATATTACGTGCATGCATATGTTTGTGTGTGTCTGTGTGTGCATGTGTTGTTTACTATTAATGAATAAATGAAACTTTTTATGATTGGTATTACAGCTCAATGGATTCAGGGTATCTCTTAGTCGAGCAGTCTCGACTAGAGTTTAGTTACTTGTTTTGTATATTTTAGTTATTTAGCGATTAGAGAAAACACATTTCAATCGAAATTTGAAATGTGTGCTAAAAAGTGAAATATTTCGATATTTATCGATGATACAAAGTTTATTTTAATCGACTGTTGAAGTTGACATAAAATTTAACATTTAATTAAAATAAGGCTTTAAAAAGGGCGCAACCAAAGTTCGATATTTATCGAATATGAATATGTTTAATCAAATACAGCAAATAATTTAAGTTTAAGGACTCTCCTTATTGAATAAATTTGAAAAGATGCAAAAAAAAAATAAACCAATATAGATATTGCTCAATGAGAGATACAACAGATACCATTTCAGCTATTATTAAGTTATACTAAAAATGTTCATAGCTTGAAGCTTTCTAAGAAATCTGAGCAACTAAGGATCGAGAATATATGTGTTTATATATATATATATACTTATTCTCCGGATATTACATAAATATGCACCAAATACATTATACCCTATTTCATTCACACATTCTATTTACTTATCTGTGTATCATTGAAGGATTTTGCCATGCAATCGCAAATGTTGCTAGCAACATTTAGCGCATTGGCAACATTTGTTGTTAGCAACATGATTGATGATACGCAAACCGACTAAAAACTAAAGCACAGAGATAAGATGAATAACAATATATTATATATTTATATATATTTATTTATTATGTATATTTTATATATATTTCATATATATATATATACCATCTAGTACTATACAGCGGCTAAAGAATTTCTATAGAGTCTTTTATGTTTCGCCTGTTTAAAGATCAAAGACAAAAAAAAAACAATGGTTCGAAAAACAATCACATTATAACACAACAATTTCGCTAATTAAGCGCATTCATTAAAATGACAGTCAATCTATAGAACATTCCAAGTCAGGGGGTCTAAAGGCCTTACACACACAGATTGATTACAGTCATATATACTTGCAGCTTACATAAGTAAATAATATATATATATATATATATATATATATATATATACATATATATATGTATATATAGACGTGCTGTCTTAACTGGAGCACAGTTGCATTTTAAAGATCGTTTAGATTGTTCGCTAAATGAAACGTGCTTAAAATCCAATTTAAGCAAAATATTTCAAGAAACTATGCTCAAAACATAAATACATACATATGTATATACACATCATTTCAGACTTGAGAAGAGAACGAAATATTATATAGTAATTCTTAAGTCACGTTAAAAGAAAACTGAATTTAGAATCAGCGTTTAGTTCATAATATTTAATACACGGTTTAGCTTTAAAGCTGTAGAAAATGCAGTTTTTCCCCGACTTTTCCACGCCCCAAGTAGGCGTGCAAATATATATTTTCTAAACTTCAACTGTTTTACCAGTAATAGTATATCTTTATTTGCCACGCCCTTAGTGGGCGCAACGACACTTGATTGGCGTCGAAATGGTTTGGTTTTATGCTGACAGGTGAACGGCCAGCAATACGGAAATTACACAAAGTCAATATACCCTTTTCACAGAGTACATAGAGTATGCAAAGAAAAAAACTTGACTTAGAAAACAGTAGAAAAACTTTTCAAAAATATTTTATAAATAAGCTGTTTACATATAGACAGAGATCTGAATGTAAGCTAGATATTCAATAAATTGTATTTAAAAAACTTTTTATATTGAAATTTTTTAAATGTTCTCTGTAAACTGATGACTTAAGATCGCCAAAGCTCTAATTATTTAACTAATTTTCACAAATATTGGAATCAATATGTAAACGAAGAACACATCCATTTAGACATGCATAAATACATACACGCATACATATGTATGTATGTATGTATGTATGTATGTATGTATGTATGTATGTATGTATGTATGTATTAAACATATGTAAACATTTTCAGAAAAGCGGATCATCTGATAAGCTGGACAGAAATGTTACACACATATAGAAGTACATTGATATTGATAATACAGCAAATTTATTTCGACACTTGCACTGGACATCATAAGGCAGGAATACAATGGATCTAGCCTATATGCACACACTTATACCCAATCTATACATATGTAATGGTAAAGCACAGTTCATTAGCCTTGCCATATAAATGATATAGCAACGAGTAATGGGACTTAAATTAAAGCTGATATCAAATGATTCTCATGAAATTATAGGCACATTTATTTTAACTGTTATCAACACTGTTAAGAAAGGGAAAATGTAAGAAAGAAACAAAAATAAAACAAATCCGTTAGAACAGGATTAGTAGAGTGTTTTGTATTTGCTTTGCACAAGTTTTTTATTGTTAAGCATTATTTATGAATTTATAATATTATAATACCCACACTCAAGCAATCCGAGAATCAAATAAAAAAACAGGAAATTTTTCGCACTGCACAAAATTTCTTTGATTTGTCCCGTTATAAAATTGCAATAAAATAAAAAAAACAACACAACACGGAACGAGAACAAAATTTTAAAGCCGCAGAACGAACGAAACAAAAATAAAAAAAAAAAAAACAAAAACGCAACCGTTGATCGCGACGAACAGGACGTTAACCGTTACACGGCGCGCATTGAATTGAAATTGAAGCGCTGCAGGCGGCGGTCTGACACTTTTAGTGTATGCCCAGTATGACTGTATGTGTGTGTCTCCGTCTGAGAGTGAGTGTGTGTGTGTGTGTAACGTTGATTTAAATTGAAATGCTTGGATAGCTCACGTCTCTGCCACTAGCCGAGTGCTCGCTGCAGCTGCGCAGCCAGCGTTGACGAATTGAAATTAGAATTTTAGCTGAGAGCTTAACGGTAAAACGGCATTAACGGTAACGGTAACGGTAACGGTTACAGTTACGGTTACGCTTATGATTACAGGCTATTATGCTCTGCAAAGGGCACACACACCCATAGACACACACACACACGCGCCCAATGCACAACGCTCGCTACGTCGTTACGGTACGCGATACGTCCATCATATGACTGCTCTACTGGTATCCGGAGCTAAAGCTACAGCCAAGTCCGACTATCAACACCTCCTTTTGACGGCCGATCGTCTTCGTCTAGCTCACACGCACACAGACAGGCAGAGTAACAGAAAGAGAGAAGCAGTTGAGCGCACTCGCTTAACCACTCACTCACTTGTGCGCTCTCCTTTGCTCATTCGTTTTGTAAAAACATGTGTGAGATTTTGTAGTAGTCTACTTTATTTAATTTTATTATTATGTACATACATACATATAAACATTTTTTATCCCGTCGTTCACTCACTTTGAGCCGAATTCGTTGATTTGGAGTATTTTCGCATTGTGTGCGCATGTGAATCCGATCGGGGAATTCGGTTTGAGTGAGTGGTTTGTGTCAAACAGCGACGAGCTAACACCAAACTGTCCCCTCACAGCTCTTAGCACTCCCTCACCCGCGCCTACACTCACACACACAGTAAAGCACACAGTTTACTGCTGTCTACTTCAACTAACTAATACACGTGTAAAGAAAAAAAGAAAATCACAAAGTAAATAAATCGGCGATCGACAAAAGACAACTACGAAAATTGCGAACACTTTTTTTTAACGCCATCTCCTTTTCACCCCTCCCCTCTCTCACTCTGTACGAACAGTTTGAGCATGTAGTACTTACGTTTTGCTACCAATGAACGGCAGTAGAGCAATCGCACCGTGGTTCAATGCTCATGCTCATGCTCATATGGTTAGCTTTGGTTATGCGTACGCTATAATCAATTCAAAGGATAATTAACTTTAAGCTTAAGCCCAATAATTTATAGATAAGTCGTGAAAATAGTCTAAATGACAGATTTAGAAATATATTGAAGTTTTTATTTTAATGAGATTTTTGACTTAAAAACTTGTTAAGAGTAATAAATATGTATGTGTTTATCTGTGTTTAAAGTAGAACAGTAAAAAATATGTAAGCAACTTTGAAAATAGACTTAGGCATTCCTTTGGTTTAGCTCCAACATATTATCACTGTGCACATTGTGGCATTGATTTCGGCTTTGTATTGTTCTTAGACTTTTTAGATGTTGTTGTTGTTGTGGCTGATATTTTCACTGGCATGCTAGCAAATTTGTCAGCGTATTTCCCCACCCAACGGGTCTCAGTTCCGACTACTACTATGTATACCTACATACATACATATGTATGTACACAAATACACAGCGACATGGGCCTCCCCTTGCCGAAATGGCGACGGCGTGCCGACGCTAAGCCAAACCCAAACACACCCACAACAATATCAGCGACAACAACAAAGACAACACAGCAACTGCCGGAGCGCAAATGTTTTGTCTATGGATTTAGTGCTTTACGACGAAGGCGCCAAGACCCACCTTTACCATGCAACCCGCCCACAATAAATATTCCATCACATGACATTTGACATATCCATCCTTGCGATCGGTGTGCAGCACCAAAGTATGCGCAAGTCCTTGAATTGGTTTTCACCCTGAATTCTTTGCGTGTGTGGACACTGTGGCTGGTGCACAGAGCCGCGTGCACGCCGCGCGCATCGCTTTGCATCTGCCAATAATACGACTGATGACACAGATTATTTGAGTTGAATTATCGCAATGTTTTTTGCCCTATCCCTCGAGAGTCTAATCTGTTGACTCAAATTTGTTTTACCTAAGACTTGAGCACAGATAGCTCAACACACATACATACTTGCACATGTATGTATGTATATTACTCTCATACATATGTATATACTTACACACATGGGCTTAATATACGAATAACGGCATCATCAACGAGCGCAGCAGCGGAGAAGGCAGTCTACAAGCAATAAGAAAAAGATGAAGAAGCAGTGGAATATCTATAGCAAAAGATAGTGTTGATAACAGACACTTGACACTCGAGAGTTAACATGCACACACACACATTACATTCGCGCTCAAATGGCTGGATAACAGAAGTCGATTTCGCTGCTACTACTGCTGCTTATAACTGCAACGACGAAAGCTTAGCACTCCACAAGCAAAACTCACGCTTAAGTGGTGCTGCAAGACTAAAAAAAAATATGATGTGTTCGTAAGAAAAAACGAGAAGAAGAACGAAAGAACAACAAACAAGTAGAGCAAGCGACCGCCACCGTTGATCGTATAGGTCGGGGATGGTGGCAATTGGTCAGTGCTGAGCATGCAATGCCCTACGCTCAGGTACATGGGTACATTTATATATACATATGTATGCATGTATGTACACACACATATCCACAACATAGAAATCAGCTCAAAGTTTTTAGAGACAAGCCCAAAAATTAATAAAAACAACATTTCCCATGATTAATAAAGTTAAAAAATATAACACGTGTGCTGTGACGCATGATTAAAAATTTATCGAACTCTTTCAAATTGAAAGCAAAAAAAAATAATTTGGGCATTCCTGTAAGTTCCCCAACGCAAAGTGAACATAATAAAAAAAAAAAAAAAAAAAACAAATAGTGTTATACTCTGATTATTTAAGATAACTGAGAAACCTGTACAAATTAGTAAAGATATAGAACAGACAGAAGTATAAACAATTTTATTAGTTAGTCATAAAAATTAAAAACATTTTTTTTATTTGAATACTTTATTATTTTTGTATGTTGGCTTAACAAATTCATAAATTTTAATATTTATTAAAAAATAGTTTAAATATTAGTTGATGTATACTAGAGTTACCAGCGTCATTTCCAAATCGTTAAGTCTGAATTAGTTTGGTGTTAGGGCGCAAAGCCGATAAGACGATAAATAAGAGCGTGCAAATAACTCAACGAGGTGCTAAAACATGTAATCGAGCTCAACCCAAAAGGAAGTGCGAACTTGAGTGCAAAATAAGCGCACGCATACAGAAAGAGTGCCAGCGAGAGCGACAGAGAGAGGGAAGCTTAGAACTGTTAATATGCACAATTTACATGGGATGCCAAATCAAATGTGCTATTCTCTTCTTCTTGCTCTTGTTTTTGATGCTGCTTGTGGAACTTGAACTGTTGCAAAAAGATCGTTAAATTTGAATTGTAATTCTGATTTGAATTGTGATTCATTTGCATTGAGCGCATATTTCTTGAGCTTATCATTGATAAGAATAATTTATTACTATCGTATTAGCTGCATTTGATACTTTGATGTATCGACGTTGCTATCAACATTTCGAGCATTTCCATTCAGCAAAAAAAATAAATATTTCATGAAAAACATAAATAAAAAAACGCGAATCAAGTGTATTTAAATAAATTCAAATGAATTGTAATTGATGGGCGTAAGACTTCAAGTCACGCACACACACACACACACATATAACTGATTTATGGATCGATCGATGTTTCATATGAAAACCACACACACCTGTAAAATGTTCAATGTCAACACCTGAAAATGATTAATTTGCTGTTTGTTCTCATGTCTGCGCCTAAAAGTTGACAAATCAAAATCAAAGTCACAAAATATAAAATAACTCATTTGACTGATGGAAAGCAAATAAAAACCCGAAACAATTTAAGGCTATTACGATTTCTTGTGTAAATAGAAATCAAATTGTGCCAATAATTTAATACGTACTTCAGTAATAAATAAGAATATATGTAGAAAAAAAAAAAAAAAACAAATATATATATATTTATTTTATTTTATGTATATAATACATATATGAAACAATAAATATATATATTATTACCTTATCCAATTGAATATTTAGAAAAATTGAAAGCTAAAAAATAATTTAATAACAATATTATGTATTTTTGTATATATTATAATAGACAATTAATTTTCCTAAAATATACATTTTTTCGAAAGAAAACAATTTTAAACAAATCATAATATTTAAAAAGAAAAAAAAAACAATTTAATAAATATTAAAAATGAATTTACAAAATATAAATGAGCTTAAACTAAAAAAAAAAACTTTGAAACAAAATCTAAAAAAAATATATAATAGACAATTAATTTTCTTAATGTGACATTATTTATTTACGATAGAAAACAGTGTAAAGAAATCATAATAATAATAAGAAGAATAATAAATACAAAACAAATAAAAATAATATAATAATATAATAATAATAACAAAATATAAATGAGCTGAAGCTAAAACTAAAGTAAACAAATAAAACTTTAAAACAAATTCTGACGAATCTTTTTGAATTCGCTGTTTCATATCTTTTTTAGATTTCCCAAGCTTTCTGTGCTTTGACTTAATTTTTTATGCTCGTTTGCGAAGTGATAAGCGAGTATATTGGCTTTGGAATTTGGAATACATATAATATAGATAGAATAAATATAATAATAATATAGAATAAATTCAAGAGAGTTGATTTTAAGTTACGCCGTCGGTTGGAGTCGACTTTTATTTTATTCATTTATTTATTTATTTATTTTTTTTTCAAATAGATCCTACAAAAGTTGCACAAGTATTACGCCGTCGGTTGGAGTCGACTTTTATTTTATTTATTTATTTTTTTTTTTTCAAATATATCCTACAAAAGTTACGTAAGCCTGTTGCGATTTACATTAGCTAGAAATGGCTTAAAATTTCATTATATTCGTTTATCTGGCTTACAATTTCGTTCTGTACGCTTATCTATAATTGCATATATGTAGCTACGAGGGCAGTTTGAAAAATTGTTAATAGTCACAATTATTGCTCATATATACATAAGTTTTAAAGATGTTATATGCTGGGAACTGCCTCTAAGCTTTTTAGCTATGTCTATACAGTCTAAAGCCTAATAATTCTATCTTTCAATTTATATTACTTACTCACTCTCTCCCTCTCTCTCTCTCTCTCTCTCTCTATATATTTACTATCCATAAGACCATAAGCCTAGAACTCTGTTGATTGATTGCTTCAGTGGCCGTGATTGAGATTGATTAATGAAACATAATTGCGTTCGACTGTATAAATTTGTTTAATCGTCTTGTACTCTGTATAAATAGGCATCGATTCTATGAATTGGCTTAATTTACTATTGGCTTGACTTTTGTGTTACAAAGGGCGGCGGCTGATGCATTGGGCCTCAATAGTTGTTGCTTATTAGATGCGCAATGTTCGCGATGATCTTGCAGCCGTTTTTGTGGTGCAACAAATTGAGGCAGGGATCGCGTATCTTCTCCTCGAGCAGCTTGATCAGTTCGGTGCGCAGGCATTGGACCAGCTCGGCCGTCTCATGGTTGTGCGCCTTCAGTATGATCCAGCCGCTCTCGAGCAGAAAGAGAAAGTCGCCGTCATGCAGCTCCACCTTGAAGTCGGAGCCAGCAAAGAGGACCAGAGCAATCAGTGGCAACATCGAGCAGTCGCGTATGTAAATGGAGCTGGTGCACACCTTCTCCTGGTAGACGAGGAACGGTGCTTGGAAGACAGCGACCTGCGAGTTGACAGACGATGGATGAATGCGTACATAGCCGTCGCCGCGCGTCTTGAAACGCAAATCCTGATGGCCAGGCTCGCGCGGCACTGCACCACCAGCTGTCTGTATGTAGACGCGGTCCGGCGTCATGATCTTCACAATATTCGGATAGAGAGCTGCACAGAGCAGCGATGTCAGCAGTCGATTGTTCTCGCCATTCACATTCTGTTCGTGACCTAGGGCAACAGAGTCGTTGGTGAGCGAGAGATGGAGGCAGGTTTTAGTTACTCACCTGTCAGCTGGAGTATGTTGTCGCTGCTATTCGGTCGGCGACGTGGCACATTCACAGGCACAAATCCAATCGAGACTAGCAGCTCCAGATATTGATACTTGAGATCTGCGATCATCTCCAGCGTGTTGATGGACAGAAAGTTTTCACTCGCATAGTTGCGGCTGGCTCCATAGTGGCCACGTTTCGCCACAGCGAGCCATTTCTGCGAGTAGGAGGAGGTGGAGGAGATTAGAGCAGGACTTGTCGGTCATGATTCTCATTCACTTACGCGATATGCATTCAGCACGGTGAGATGGTCGCTGTGATCGAGCGCGAACTGCCGTTTCCGTTTGTCGGCCTCGACGCGCTTGTTGAGCGGACTGACAAATGGCGACTTGTTGCTCAGGCAGGCGGCGATGGTGAGTACGCTGTCCAGGCACTGGAAGATGGCGCCGTACAGCATCAGCTTGCCAATGCGCACGTCCACGGGCAGTGCGGACAAGTGGTGACCAAGCGGCGTCAGCTGATCGTCGTTATCCAAGGCGCCGACATCGCGCAATCGCATCAAAGCGCCCACCACGCTGTCCTCCTTGGGTGCCTCCAACGTTTCGAGCAGCACGGAGAGGGTGTTGCGTGAGGCGAACGTTTGCAGTGTCTTGATGCGCAACACGATCTGCTCGAGCGGCACACGCTGTATCTCGGGCACCGGCTGCCCCAGTATATGATGCTGATAGCGATAGCTGGTATACAAATGGATGCAGACGCCGGGCATGACACGACCGGCGCGACCCTTGCGCTGCTTGGCATTGGCTCGCGACACCCAGACCAGATCCAACGATTCCATATTGCGATTCGAGTCGAAGCCCTTCTCCTTCATGAGGCCGCAGTCCACGACAAAGACGCAATCATCGATCGTCACCGATGTCTCAGCTATATTCGTGCTGAGCACAATTTTCCGTTTGCCCGCCGGGGCGCGCTTGAACACCAGCGCCTGGTCTTCGCCCGAGAGTGCCGAATGCAGCGGGACGAGCACATATTTGCCAGAGCGCGGAGCGAACATGGCGCTATCCAGCAGCGCATTGTGCACCGCTTGTATCTCCTGGAAGCCGGGCAGAAAGATGAGGATGCTGCCCTCGTGCGGCCACTCGTGCTCCCCCTCCACAATGTACTTGAGCACGGACTCAATTAGATCTGGATTGATCATCATTGGCTCCATGAGGTAGATGCTCTTGCATGTCGTCTTGCTGTAGTCTGAAAATGGATTTCAATTTTTACTCGAGTCTGACCTGACTGAGTTGTCGTCGCACTTACCCGAATAGCGGGCGTATGTCTCGGCTAGCGTAAGATTCTCGTCCTTGATCTTTAGGCCAGGTGGCTCACTACTAGCCTGGAGATCGGCGAATTCCAGCACCTGCTCCAGCACCTCCTGCTCCTTCTTCTTCAGCTTTCGGCAATATTTCGTATCGCACTCCATGACAAAATCACTAGCCTCCAATATGTCCTCGAGGAATAGCTGTTGCACAGGAAACGTACGGCCCGGTATGTCCAGAACGGGGGCGCCGCCAAAGTAATTGGAAAAGAGCGACGCGTTCAGAGTGGCGGACATGAGTATCACCTTAAGATCCTTGCGCTCGCGCAATATGTTCTTGAGTATGAGCAACAGGAAGTCCGAATCTTGTGATCGTTCATGCACTTCATCCACAATCACATGGCTGACATTGCTCAGCAGCGGATCGGAGGAGAGGCGACGCAACAGTATGCCGGTGGTGCAGAAGGTCAATCTCGTGCTGGACGAGATTTTGTTCTCGAGCCGTATCTGATAGCCGACCAGTTGGCCTATGCGATCTAAGCGCTCGGCAGCCACGCGCTCCGCCACGCCGATTGCCGAAAGCCGACGCGGCTGCGTACACAGAATCTCCACATGCGGCATGTTTGCTTTGGGTGGCAGCTGTGTGCCTTGGAAGAACCAATTGTCCAGTATGAACTGTGGCACTTGGGTGCTCTTTCCGCAACCTGTCTCGCCCGAGATGACAACCACCTGGTTGTTCTCGATGAGCGCCAGTATGTGCTCTATTTCGGCGAAGGCCGGCAGCTTCTGGCGAGCTTCGATCAGCTTGTGGTAGCGATCGTCGCGTCGCCGTTCGTTAAACAGCTGCAGCAAGCGGCGATTTTCGCGTGCCAATTCCGTTGCATTGCGCTGATGAGTGCCGCTGTCGTTGCGAGACGTCTGCCCGCGCTCGTAGTGGCTGGGACGCGGCTTAGCCGCTGCGCCCTCATTGGCGTCCAGATCGGCACCATTCTCGGGCTCGTCGTAGAAGAGCGAACGCTTGGGCGAGGGAAACCGGGCGGTGTCCAGGCTGCCGGCTAGGCCCTCATCCGTTTGCAGCATCTCGCACACACTGTAGACGCAGGGAATGCCATCGCGGCAAATTTCGCGCGCCTCCCGATACAAATGGCGAGCGAAACGCAGGCGCAGCTCGTGTGGTATATCGTGGCAGGTGGTCTTGAGGTAGATGTACGGCGCTTCGTATGGATAACGACTGCCGGGCGGAAAGCGCACCTCCACATGGAACCACAGCTCGTTCTCATTCTCATCCAGATTGTCGGCACGCTTACGCTCCGGTGTACTCGCCTCCTCCGGCTGTGGCGGCACATGCGCAAATCGGCACTTGGGCCCGAATTTACAAGTGCCGTCACGATCAAAATTGCGACAACGTTGCGGCGCCTTCTTCTTCTTGTCCAGTGCCGCTTGACGAACGGCAGCGACTGCCGCCAGTGCTGCTTCGCGCGCCTTCCGCACCTCTGATGGACTGTGCGCCAGCAGATGTTCAATCTTGAACTTTAGATTCCAAACGCTATTGTATTCCCGCTCTTCATATGCCTTATCGTAGATGGACTGCAACGCTTCTTTTTCGTCGGCGCGCATGTCCAGCAGGCCCGCCTCATCGGGTGGCTCGAGCTCCGGTTTTTCGTCGCTGGGCACGCGCATATAGCGTTTGTAGAGCATCAGCAGCGCGGCTCCCGTATCATGTGAGCAATGCTCATACGCTTCTAGGCAGTGAACAGGATGGAAACCATAGTTCTCCAGTTTGAGCAATGCGTAACGCCGCAAACGGTCGTCGTCGGCGGTGCTGCTGGTCGCCGAACTGACACCTTGAACGCTTTGCACTTGCAGCGTGCCCCGATCCTCCCAGTAGGCATGCTTAATACCTTTTCCGCCACGCCCTCGATCCTTGTATTTGGCAATATCGTCGAGCTTGAAGTCCGGGCCGTGTATGGAGCGCAATGTGTCCATTGTCAGCTGCTGTGACTCATCGCTGAGTCGCAGCACGTGCAGCTCCGTTTTGCGAGATTTGTTGTCCGGCACCGATTTCGGTGGGGCCTGCACATTTCTACACATACAAAGTGGATTATTGAAGATAATCGTGTTGCATTATCCACTTACGTCGTACGCGCATCGCTTGGCGGTCGCAGGTGCCAGTCTTCGATACATTGTCGTGACAATTCATCCATGTCCTTAGAATTTATCTAAACTATTTCACAACTTCACAATTAAAGCTAATAACCAAATAATGGCCAATTGAACATTATCTACCAAGTCAGCAATGTGCCAGCACAAACTATCGATAACATGCAACAGCTGTTTTAGCTTCAGTCAGTCGCAGCATCGCTGTGGCAATACAATCGAAAATCAAAAAATAAAAAGTAACTGTTGACTAATAAGTCATCGTTTAAGGATATATATGTATTTATGATTATATATTTATTATTCACAAATATATAGATTAGTTGAAATTGTGTGTGAAAAAAGTGTAATAGAATTAAATTATTTCCATCGTTTTCTATTTCGACGAACTTGGACTTCAAATTCTTATCCCACCTTGCTGGAATGGCAGACAAGTATGTATATGTATATATTTTTCGAAAACGTTGAAGAAAAGTAGTTTATAGAGCCTCAAGCTCGTATTTTTCAAGAATTTCTATCTCCTTCAAAATTTCATTGAATTTTTTCATGTTTTCCATCTCTTTCTCCTCGTGTTTAGCCTTCAAATCCGCCGACGAAACTTTGATGGACTCCATTTTTTTTTTCATGTCTTGCATGAATGCCATTAATACGGCATGTGGCTAGCATATAACAAGTGAATTGAAAATGCATTATCTTAGAGATTGTGCTTATTGCGCTTACCATTTCAGTGTATTCATCGTATCCATCCTTGATGGCATTCGCTTCAGTTGCCTTGATGGCCTCGCCACAGTGCTTAGTATATGCTAGAATACATTCGTCCTCAGCTTCGAACATACTCTTCAATTTATGCAATTGTTGCTTTTGAGTGGTGCTGATTTTCATAGCTCTAGCACAATTGACGCTAACGGCACTATTGAGTTCACACAACAGTTTAACTTTCTCATTCATAATACCTACGGACAAGTCTTGCGTCGCAGAAAGAAAGTCACATTTACGTCTATTAGCAGTGTCCTATAAAATGGCTATTAGATTGTAAAATATATAGGAATATTGCACAAATACCGTAAAGCATAGCAATTGCCTAATGCATCTCTTCATCACGTTCGTTGCTTCTGCGGTCTCTTTGGCAATTAAGGCAGCCTCATTCTCTTCTTCCTCTAAAGTCGGGCATCTCATCAATAATGGCGAACCCATATCAAAGTCATTCGCATTATCATTAGGAAAAGACATTTTTTTTTATGTTTTCCTTTTAGTTATATTGCTTTGAAGATGACACGCAAATTTTACCCGCACTCGATACGTCTCGTTCTGATTTGTGAACTAAATGCTGCTGAAGCTGTCAATTGAATAGTTTCAAAAAAGGTGGCAACAACTCGACAGTAACGCGATTGTTAATCGAGCACAAATTGCTCGATTTCAGTTAGCACCATCGATATGCAAATTTGAATTTAATATTAAATTCTCATATCAAAGAACACTCAAATATGTACATACAAGTAAGTACAAGTACAAGTATCAAAATTCGTGTTCAACAGTATTATTGTCAATCTAATATTTTGTTGGACAGCATCTTAAGTGCTTAGTTGTTCAAAAATTAATCGATTTATTTAAGAATTGAACTGATTCCATCTCATCGTTCAGTAAAGGTGCCCATAGATTAAATCATTTCGAGAGGTGGCAGCGACTAATTGGGGAAAACTTGATATTCAAAATGGCCTATGAAAGTTACTTCTCATTTATATGTACATTTATATTCAAAAATTGTATTTTATTTGTCGTATGGCAGAATAACTGTTTAAAAAAATTCTTAATTTTAATTACAAATTACTTTTGCATTGCAGCTCAAATATGGCAAATAAAAACAAGTCGCTGCAGCTGAAAAAGTTTAAGGCCGCTGCTAGCAAAGCGCTGCGCATGGAACGTGAAAGAACCGAGCTGGAAATGAAGTTGTTGAGCAACGCTAAGCCAAACAAAGTGATGCGAGATCCAGAACCGGAAATCAAAGATATACACTTGCTGCCGCCACTGCCTGTAAAACGACCGATGCAGCAGCACCTGAGGCCCAGTTCACAGCCTCCCAGTTGTCGCCAGTTTCAGAAAACATCACTGGGCGATAACACCAATGAGGTGCCTGTATGCAAGACGGATAACAAAAAGCTACCTGGCCGTTGTTCAGATGATCTATCAGGCTGGCCCCGAAAGGATCGTACAATGGACGACGAGATTTTTACACAATATCCGGAAGAGAGTTATGTGCAATTAAACTGCTCCAAAGATGACGATATACTGCATTGCCGCAGGGTGAAGCAATTGCACGAGAATGCTCAACGACACGTTCGAGTTGCCTCAGCAGCCGCCGCTGCAGCTGCCTCCACAAAGATTTCCCAAATCCGTAAGGATGACATCGATGCCGTTTCACGCCAACAGGCTCCATATTTGCGTATGGCTGCCATTGCCAGTGCCCGAACGAGCAATAAATCTAAGGACAACGAACAGCGCCGTGTGGCCCGCAATTCGAATTTACTGAGCTCGGCGCTCAGCATAATTCGTGAAATGGATCCAGAATTTTTGGAGACACTCTGTTATGCCATTCATGATCTGGTCACCAAGGGCGTCCCACCGAAGACCGATTAACTAGCTTCTCAACCACCATCAACAAAAAATATAGTTTTTGTTGATTTCCGCCTCTTCCACCTACATGTTTGAGTTCCGGATCGCTGAATGGTCTAACCAGGAATCAAACTCTTTTTAGCATGTGTTGGAAACAAACATAAATATGTATAATACAGCTTAAGTAGTCATTCTCCTTCTCCCTCTGTCGTTAGGAATAAAAACTTATTTTGATGCAAGAAATATTTTATGCAGTCTTTATTTTAAATTAAAGCTGAATTTTCGTGTCTTTTTCCCGCCCAGACACCATATCTTTTTTTTTTTTGTATCTTTGCAACGATATTAGTTATCGATACTTCCGAGGTACTTATTGAATATACACATCTCCATCAAAAAATTATAACGGAAATATACAGAGTATAATAACATAAATTAGAGTACGCGTTTCTTAAGTTTAAACATGAATGGATCCTTGGTGCGAAGGACCAATTCACCAATAAGCGCTGGTGGCTCTGCATTGCCAACAAATTCAATTTCATAATGTCGCAAGACATTCGCCGCAATCGCCTTGATCTCAAGCATGGCAAACTTCTGGCCAATGCAGTTCCGGGGCCCAGCCGAGAATGGAATATAGGCATAGGGATTGAGTTTCTCTGCACTCGTAACGACATCGAAACGTTCAGGCTTGAAAGTATTTGGTTCACTGAACAGATCCTTGCTCCGACCCAAAAACAATGGCGAAATGCCTATGTTTGTTCCGGCTGGAATAATCTTGCCATCTGAATTGAAGTTAGTATATAGTTATATATATTTATTAATTAAAAGTGATACTCACTTATTTCACATTCCTGAAGCACCTTGCGGCCTAGCAGCGGCACAGATGGATACATGCGCAATGTCTCCTTGATGCACAAATCCATGTAATTTAGGTTGTTCAATAGATCATAGGTCACAGGCGTCTCCGTATCCTTGCCGAGCACCGAGACGATCTCCTCTACGCACTTGCGCTGGCACTCCGGATACAACGCAATATTGTAGAAGAAGAACGTAATGGCCGACGATGTGGTGTCATGGCCCTCAAACATAAACGTATCCACCTCTTCGCGTATATCCAAATTGGTCAGCGGCTTGTCATCTATGTTGGACTGGAGCAATATGTCCAAAAATGCCATTTTGGACTTTGCACCCACATCTGCTCCATCCGTAGTCTGAGTGACTCCACCACGGAGCAGTTCGTCACGTCGCTGCACGATGATCTTTTCCGTAAACTTGTGCAGTACATCCAAAGCTCGACTCTCAGCCCTGGCCAGAGGAGTTAGCATGTAGGTGAGATCGAAGCGATAGAAAATGTTGAACATGCGCTTATGTAACACCATGGCAATGGTCTTCACTGCACGCACATAATCGGAGTCAACGTTGGTCTGTGCATTGATGGAGACGCCCATAGCGGTTTCTACGTAGAAAAGGAATAGAGCGGATGTTATAAGTTTTGACTTTTAGTAAATATAAAAATTGTTAATCCTATGTTTATTTAAAGGTCTCGATGGAAACAGACAATTCTGGTTTGCCGACCTACCACAAATTGTGTCCATGGTGCAGAGATTGATCCAATCGTATAGATTGAAACCAGTTTGGCCTTGCTGCTGACGTTCCCTTTCCAAATTCCTGAGCAGCACACGAGACTCACGCTCAAAAATATCGACAAATTGATAGAGGATTTTGAAGTGGAAAGCGGGCGTAATGATCTTGCGACGTTTATGCCACTTGCGTCCACGGCTGATGAGCAGACCCTCCTTGAGCCAGGGTTCGAGCGCTTTGTATTCGCCGGCTTTGTCATTGAAGCGAAGTGTGCCAAGGACCACCTCAATATCCTTGGGATTATTCATGATCATGTTTAGCTCAGGGCCCAGCCATACTTTGAGCGTTTGATCCTTGGCATACAAGTCCATAAAATTCCCAAGCTTAAGAGCCATTTCATGGGGAGCTATGCCAATGAAGTGATAGCCATGACCAACTATTGGCAGCGCCGGTGGACTACCCAAATCTCGGGTCACCTCGATTAGGTGCTTGAACTTTAACTGGTAGATGAGCAGACCTACAAACAGGGCGCTAGCCAGAAAAAGACCCAATACTAGAAACATCTTGAGCGGAGTAATTCACAAAATCAACTGAAACTTCGATCTTTCTTTAAAAAAATTGTTGGGTCCCAAATCTTATCGTGGCTTACCGAAATCTAAAAGGCTGTAAAGTGGGCTAATACCAATAGCCTGGCTATCTAATCGCATGCACACTAACTGATTCAAAGTTAATGTATAGGTATTTAATCTACGTCTATGATAGATTACTCTTATTATTATTATATCTCATGGAAATTACAAATTGAAAACCGGAAAAGCTACAAAATTCGAAGTATTCCGAATTATTTAGCAAATAATTCATTATGGGCTTGTTATTGAACAAACAGTTAAGCACATTTAATTTGTATGAAAAGTACAAATATAAGAAAAATATTCTGTTACGGTGTGCAGCATGTGAGTTTCCAATTTTTCTCTTTTAATTTTAATTTATGATCATTTTCATATAGCACAATTTTCGTGGGGTTTTCTCGTGCTTCAATGCATCGATAAAGATATTCAATATTGATTATACACATCAATCGATATTTTTATTGATTATACACATCTCCATTAAAAAATATAACGGAATATGCAAAATTTAGAAAATAAAATATATTAGATTACACGTTTCTTGAGTTTAAACATGAGTGGATCTTTGGTGCGAAGGATCAATTCAGCAATAAGAACTGGTGGCTCCTCTGCATTGCCAACAAATTCAATTTCATAATGTCGCAAGACATTCGCCGCAATCGCCTTGATCTCAAGCATGGCAAACTTCTGGCCAATGCAGTTCCGGGGCCCAGCCGAGAATGGAATGTAGGCATAGGGATTGAGTTTCTCTGCACTCGTAACGACATCGAAACGTTCAGGCTTGAAAGTATTTGGTTCACTGAATATATCCTCGCTCCGACCCAAAAACAATGGCGAAATGCCTATGTTTGTTCCGGCTGGAATTATCTTGCCATCTGAATTGAAGTTAGTATATAGTTATATATATTTATTAATTTAAAATGACACTCACTTATTTCACATTCCTGAAGCACCTTCCGGCCTAGCAGCGGCACAGATGGATACATGCGCAATGTCTCCTTGATGCACAAATCCATGTAATTTAGGTTGTTCAGTAGATCATAGGTCACAGGCGTCTCCGTATCCTTGCCGAGCACCGAGACGATCTCCTCAACGCACTTGCGCTGGCACTCCGGATACAACGCAATATTGTAGAAGAAGAACGTAATGGCCGACGATGTGGTGTCATGGCCCTCAAACATAAACGTATCCACCTCTTCGCGTATATCCAAATTGGTCAGCGGCTTGTCATCTATGTTGGACTGGAGCAATATGTCCAAAAATGCCATTTTGGACTTTGCACCCACATCTGCTCCATCCGTAGTCTGAGTGACTCCACCACGGAGCAGTTCGTCACGTCTCTGCACGATGATCTTTTCCGTAAACTTGTGCAGTACATTCAAAGCCCGGCACTCGGCCCAAGCCAGAGGAGTTAGCATGTAGGTGAGATCGAAGCGATAGAAAATGTTGAACATGCGCTTATGTAGCACCGTGGAAATGGTCTTCACTGCACGCACATAATCCGAATCAGCGTTCGTCTGTGCATTGGTCGAGACGCCCATAGCGGTTTCTATGCCAATAAAAGGCGTGGAGCAGAGAGGTGGAGAGAAATGATGATAAATTGGTCAAATTCCAAGTGCTGATTAGGAGATTTATACAAAACAACAAACTGGCGAGATTAGAAGCAAATGCTGTTGCTCATTGCATGCCAATTGCTGCTAATCAGAAAATGAAGACAAATCGATTCTAAATTTACAATTTCATTATCTAAACTCTAAAGAAAGTACGTATGAACAAATATATATCTTTATCACTGGTTGACATTGAAAATAATTTAGATTGGACTAACTGCAATGCTGGCTAAGTGGCTCGTGGGCCTTCTACTCGTGGACCAAGTATCAGTTCCACATCCTTGCCCATGTCCGGGGTGAATTTTATGGAGGATCTAAGACCTCTGCAACGTGATGATCTCAACTTATCCTATTTGCCACACCTCAGGTAGGCGTTAGTAGATAGTTTTATGCTAAGTTTAAGGAGGGCCGCAAGGCACTGCCAAGCCATGTGAAATGAAATGAAATGTGCAATGAAGCACTTTATAAACGTCGTTGACTCACCACAAATAACATCCAGGGTGAACAGATGCACATCATGTCCCAAATCGAAGGAATGGCCAAGGGTCTGCTGCCATTTGTGAATCAGCAGACGCGTCTGCCTATCAAATATCTCATCATACGACTCGAGGATGCGGAAGTGGAAGGCGGGTGTGATGATCTTGCGACGGCGATGCCACTTGCGACCGCCACTAAGGAGGAGGCCATCGTTGAGCCAGCCGCGGAGGAAGCTGTACTCGACCGCCTTGTCCAGCAGCTGGCTGCTGCCTAGAACAACCTCAATGTCGCGGGGCTGGAACATCATTAGACTGAAGTTGCTGCCCATTTTGAGCTTGAAGGTGCCATCATATTTCTTCGCCAGTTGGTTAATCAAATGCGGCACTTGCCACGGCTCCAAACCGAAAAACATATGGAAATTTCCTAGCAGCGGCAGATTGCGTGGTCCCGGCAGCTGGGCAGCCAACTGGTGCGTGCGACGACGCCGGCGCAGCCACGAACGCAACGGCAGCCAGCTTATCCTGGCCAACGCCACGACTAGGCATGCAACAGCAATAAGCAGCGGCAACGATAGGGACATATGGCTTGCATGAACGAACGACAATTACAATTTGAATGAACTTGACAAGCTCTTTGTTTATACACAATCAGCTACAGTCTAGCCCGAAGGTTATCTGCCAAGTAGCATAATATCAGCTCCAGTGATCATTGCATACGCAAACTTTATAAACAAATTAGCAAATTATATACATTCGTTGCAGTCGGTTAGTCATCTTCATTCACATTTCCAATTTAGAGTTTTTCAACTTTTGAACTCATCTAAGTTGTTATCGTTATCTTATCGATTGGCATTATTATCAACGATTGATGATTTCTTCGCATCTCTATTATCGTTTAAGTATACAAAGGAGATTGATGCGTGGCATCTGCTAGGCGTGCAGTCCCACCTAGGTCAGTCGTACTTAATATTTATTTTTTTGTTGCTATTATTTACTTTACTCATCCGCCACATGGCGCTGCCAAAATTAGAATTTGCTAAACTATAAATAGAGCAAGTGGCAAACTTTGACGCCATGTCCGGGCCAGCAATGCTGCTCGAATGGGCGTGTGTGGGTGTTTAGGTGTGTTTACATTCGATCATGTTTTGCTATGGAGCTGTGACGTCACTAGTATTCAAGTTCAGAGGCATTTCTGTTAAGATGGCAGCGCCATGCAAGGAATGTGTGCGAAAGAAATATAAAAAATTTGCATTTACAATTGAATTGCATTGCGGAGGCAACAGTCTGGCAGCATCTGCAGATTGAGAGCAAAAATTATAATATTTGAATAAATTCCACATGATTCACCATTTTTAATTGATGCAATTCAATAAAATCGGCATGAGTACCCATAAAAATGGAATATGGAAATTAAAATTGTTTTGTTATTCGAAGCTCAATGAAACAAAACAATTATTATTGCCGGCGGCCTGTGCAGAGCTATTTATTTAGCTTGGTTACCCAAGTGGAACCATGCGAATTCTGAATGCAAATTGCATTCGCCTTCGCAGCTGGATTCGGGCGCCAGCTGATTCATCTCGAAATTCCAATAAGAAATGCGAATAATGCCCACTCGAATTTTCATCGTTGCGAGCACAGCGAAAAGAAGATCGAGCTGGCGAAGGGGCGCAGGAGAAACAATGCCAATAAGAAAAACAACAAGGGATTACACAATCTACCCTAGCCGAACTAAACTATACCCTGCAAAAACAGTTGTAAGTTGATTCTATATTCAATATGCAAATACATTATTGAACAATCTGCATAATCTATTTTATCGAGCATACTCGTATGTGGGAACAGGATAAATGATAAGTCCCAGATTCATACGATTCATACTCTACTGACTATTGCCTGTGTGTACAGGGTATCGCGGAGTAGGCGTCCTTCAAGCATGCCAAATTCCAAAATTCTTGCGTCGGTCGTCGACGTCGACGTCATTTTGGCCCATGATTCGCACCGCGGGCCACAATTGAAACGTAAATATTTACACATGTCTTACAAGAGTTTCTTGAACGATTTCTCACCGTCGGATATAGCATACACAAATAGTCTGTATATCTATAGGATATATACACGCTGCATATAGATCGCTGAGATGCGTGCGCATTGGAATTTCATTGGCATTTCCAATTTTGTACATTTTGTGAATTTTGTTCGCTTTTGCATTTTGTGTTTTGATTTCTTTGCCATTTCTTCATATATACACATACATATGCATATGTATATAGTGTGTGTGTGTGTATAAAGAGTTCAGCATGTTGAACTCGATTGATTGTATTTTGCCATAGATCAGGCAGACGAGCGAGAGCGAGAGTGAAAGAGAGCCGCTGAGGCCAAGGAGGCCAGAACGTGCCACATGGATCGTTTGATGAAATTGCAAAGAGCAGCCCATGCGAGGTGTGTTCAATAACTATTGCAAAATGTTGTGTTTTCTCTGCATAAAATATTTATCTTCCACATTCAAAAAGTGCTCACATTTATTATGATAGACTTGGGCTAAACTTCGAGTCAAGCTCCTTAACCGATGCCTTTTTTTTATCACCTTTTGAGTTTGATGAACAAAAAAAGTGACAGATGCAAATACAGACTCAAAGCCATTTGAGCATTAAAGCATAACGACCCTATAATAAATCAATAATAGATAAGTCCTTATTGAATATGCCTAACCCGGTAAAATTCATCGTTTGCGTTACTTTTTGAGCACCGCTCGTATGAATACAACAAAATTAGTGCAAAAACAAAAGCAAAAGAAACAAAATTATTTAATAATAATAACAAAAATTTCGCTTTGGCTCAACACATTTTGCGTCATTTGGCGCTGAAGTGCTGACATAGAAAGAAGAGTGTATATGTATATACAAATATATATATATATCCGTATATAAATGTATATATATAGTTATATACAAAAACAAAATGTACATTTTAATAATAAACATGGTCACAATGCCGTATGTTTCAGCTAACGCTGCGTATGCGCAATTTTAACGCATTGCGCATACGCCACGTGTTACACAAGCCTAGGCACGCAGCGAAATTGAAATTGTCGCTGATTAATGAAAGTATATGTAGCTATTATTTTTATATACTATATATTAATATTTCAGAAAAATTAATCTTACATTTTTTCAGTTTGGCCTGGATAATATTGCGCATACGCGGCGTTTCTTAAAATTTGTTGTCAATTTAAAGCTGACTTTAATATATATATATATGTATATATATATAGAGTATTTCTGGAGCTTTAGACTTTTGAATTTCTATTTTAAGCATTGCTTTCAGTAGACCCTGCACTTGCAGTCTGAAGCCTTATGGCCACAGCTATTTGGATGATTCATTCGCCCCGCCACGCCCCCATGTCGGTGTGCCCCTTTTGCCTAATTTCTGTCCATTTGACGTTTCAGTTGCTATTTTGAAACAATTGTGTCGGCATGTGTCATACTCGTTATTCGCAACGTTTTTGCCAAATTCTATATTATATTATATTATTTGTGTACCTAAGCCGATCTGCTTGTTCTCAACATGTTTACAATATATATATAAACACATCTATACAGCTAAAGACAATTTTTTGGGCTTTCAAGTTCAGTTTTTAGCGCATCAAATTCCAAGCAGTGAAATTTCTATGAGTTATCAACGAACTTTGCATACCCTACGTACAAGTTTCAGATCTCTTTCCACATATGTGATTCTCATTTGCCTTGAGCGTTAGAGAGAGAGAGAGAAAAACAGATAAAAAGAAAGGGAGAGAGAGATTACAGAAATTGAGGGACGAGAGCGAATTATGGGAGTGGGATATGAGTGAAATAAGCGAGGTAAAAACGCAAGAGAGACATATGGAAGGAGATAGAAATATCTGAATGAGAATAGAGATATGAAAGAGAATTGAAGAAAATGTCACTTATGAGAGAGGAAGAGCGAGAGTAGACACGAAGTAAATGAGAGGAGAGAAATAAGAGAAAGAGAGAGAGAGAGAAGGAAGGGGGATATTGCGAAAAGAGAGTGAGTGAGAGATAAGAGGGATAACGAACTCAGAGACGGGAGTGAGATATGGGATAGAAATAGAAAGATGTCAGTCGGCGATATCACTTAGGAGAGAGAGTGAGAGAGAGAGAGATATGAGAGAGGGAGAGGAAGACGAAAGAGAGAATATAAGTGAATGAGAGAGAGAGAGAAAGAGAGAAGAGAATAAGTATATGAGCGGAGCGACAGATATAGATATGAGGGATATAAAAAAGCAATAGAAAATTTATTCCAAAGCTTCTCTTCAGTGAATTAAATAAATTAATTAAATGATAAATAGAAACACGATATTTTGAGAATTTTAAAAGCATTTTTAAGGATGAGATGAAATTATAGCTTCAAATAACTGGAAAAAAAGCAACAAAAAAATAGATGCTTTTGTTACAGCGCATCAAATTAAATCATTTGAAATAAAGTTGTTATTAAACTGAGCTCTTTTAGTTTTCTGGTGAAACATGTTGCTTTTAGTATTATCTACACTATATGCCAATTGCTCGTCCAAACGTCAGCCAATTTTGTTGGCCAGTGTGAGCAGATCAAAGCAATGAATCAAAAAGTAAACGCAATAGATAAGACTTTAGGAAATTCCTAAATGAAAATGCTTACAAAATTTGCTTGAATATATATGTATATAAATCTATATATGCTATATATATATATCGTATATATATATATATATATATTATATTATATTACTTTTTGCATTTCGTATGGCGATGGCCAAATGCCAAAACAATTGAAGTAAGAATTGTGCTGCTTAAAACCTTTCAACAAATTATTTATGCTTTAAGCAAAATAAATAAAAAACAAGTCAGAGCAGCCTGATTGGCTGTGCACGACTGCATAATGCTTGTTCACAATGGATTCCATTTAGAAGAAGGACAAGCCCTGTTTGGATAGAGATCCATTTCTGTACTATATTAGCTTCAAAGATCGTGTAGATCTAGTTAATATCAACTTACCGTATACCCTGTACTTGAATTGTGATTTGATTGAATACGAACAATAGCACATAGCGCAAGCCAATGTACTCTTCACACCTGCTGAGCGAGCATCAGCAGAGAGTAGAAAACGACGTTTGACAGCGAAAAGAAATTTGTTAAAGGCAAAATGCAAACTGCTAAATGCAAGATGTAAAATAGGAAATCGCTGAGGCGAACGCATTTTCATTCATGACTTGATTTTATTTATGTGACTGCAGAGCGCGGGCGTCTATGTACCTCTGGGTATATAGAATGGATATAGCAATAGCTTACCTGTACACATATATATACATATAAATATACAAATCCGTATGGCTGATCGTAATGAGCAATTGCCCAACAATTGCCATGCACTTGTGGCTGTCAGCCAAACAGCGAGCAGCTAGAAACAATGCAATTCGAATTTTGTTTAATTAACGTACTCAAATCGCATACATACATATTGTTCACATTCTATATAGACAGTCATTTTATTTATGATATCTAGCTTTGACAAGCCAAGGCAGCTGGGCACGCGCCCTAAACGCATTTCTCTCTGCGTTTCGTGCTCAAATAGATACAGCTGCCATCCAGTATTCTCATACGTGCATCATCTTCTTGACCGAATGCAGCCAACAGGATGTAGCAGTCGTGGCTAACAGATATGCCTGATGAGCTGGCTCAGCTGAGTCAATCTGGTCATGCACGTCCTCAGAAGAGAATATACATAATTATAAATATCTATATATATTTTTTGTCCATTCCTATATGTGAGCCACGTCATTGATTGATATATTCGATAACACAATTTATTAACGATCGATAAATATAGAGTGTGTGTTTACCTTTCATGCATCACTGCAGCTATCAGATTTCCTTTCTTGTCATGTTTGATTGTAAACATTTCTGTTCTTGGAATACCTTCCAATCATTTATTCAAAGAATATCAATGAGAAGAGGTTGAACTTTTACATGATATATACTTTATATAGTATAGTATATCTGAGAAGACTTCAATGATTACAGCTGAAGTTCTGCGCAAGATTCAGGGTATATCCTAGTCGAGCACTCCTGCTTAAAGTCTGCTTACCTGTTTTGCGCCCTCATTTGTTTGGCTTATGTACAAATCAATATATATATATATATATATATATATATATATATATATATATATTTATCTGATCACTGGTTGAGGGGAGTCCAAACGTTGATCACTTGCTAACCTGATGGCACAATCTATTTTTGATTGTCTTCGAGACTACATAGTTGTTCTATAGCCGGCGTTCACTTCCGGTTCGAAAAGGGGCGCAACTAGCGTATGTGTGTGTGTGTGTGTGAGGGTAAGGGGCGTGGCATGGCAACAGCTGCATTTACTTTTCCACCTTTCTCACAATTCGATTTTCATCTTCGACCCGATCCGTTATTCTGATTGGCTTTGCGGTTATCTATAGTCGCATCAGCAGCGGCAGCAGCAGCAGCAGCGGCAACAGCAGCAGCAGATCCCAGAGACCAAATTCTAACCCCAGCGATGCAGCGAAGCGCAACGAACGGTTTCGGAATGGAATTCCCTTGCCTCGAGCAACAAGCGAAACCAGTCATAAACATTTTGCATATTCTTAACCTTTCCCCTCTTCTGGTTTCGCTTTTGGGTTTCCCTGCTCAACTGGCAGGTGCTTTACACTAATTCATCATCTTCTTCTCTCTATTCTTCGTCTTCTTTTGTTGCTGTCTGAGACCAAGAGCCCATTAAGACTTTAAAACATTTTTATATTGCAGCTAAAAAATTGTTAATGAACGAAACTGCAGCTGGGATTGATAACAGTTCCAATGCAATGTTATGGCAATGGCTCACAATCTTAGTCAGTAAAACATTGGTGAAATGATTATAAAGTCAAGAGCAGAGTAGAGTTACGGTTACGATATTAATAAAGCAAATTAATAGCAGCCAGTAAAACGTTGCAGATCATGTTGTAAAGAGAAAGGTGTAGGAGTTACTAGAAATTACGCCCACAGAAGTCTAAAGTTTTTAACAAAGTGTCTTTTGGTCTTCAATGTAATCCCCAGGAAAATATAAGACATATACAGGCACAGAATTAATTATTATTAAAATAAAGTAGATTCCTAGCCAGTAAAACCCTACAGAAGAAGGAATGAATACAAAAATACGAAACGAGCTGGGCATTCCCCTGGTTCGCTCGAATTCGATTCGGCAGTGTCTTCCATTCATAGTTTTCGAAAAGAGCGCCGAATGCTTTGACATATTTAATATGTGAAATACACATAATTTACAGCTCTTTATAGAGTTTTGAATTGATTGATAGTTGGTGAAGTTTTTGTGTCTACTGTAGCTACTGATTAATATCGGCTGTCTTATCATTGCATTGTCTAAAATCAAAAGAAGAAATGTTGAGAGCAGACGAGAAAACTTTATTTTTTGTCTTGCCACAACAGGGAGAGCGAGAGAGAGCGAGAGTGTGTCGACTGTTAGTGGTAGCTGTGTGTGAGAGAGTGTGTATATGCACGCGTGTGTATGTGTGCGTATTTAGCTGCTATAAAAAGAAAGCGCGCTCGCTTTCAGCGCTCACTTTTTGGTTGCAGCTACCAAAACGTTGTACAGGCAAAGAACACGCAGATAAAATTGAATAAAAAAATAATTAAATCGTACCACATATTTTTTTTTACATTTGTTTTACATAAAAAGTGTTGCAATATTTGAGATATTCAAAATACACAGATATTGCCCAAGTTCAAGTGCATTTGCATTGAAGTGAGAATACGTAGTGTAAAGCCTAAAGGAATTCCATAAACAACACAAACCGAAAAGCGGAAGACAACAGCAGCAGCAGCAGCAGCAGCAACAAACACACACGATAACAACAAATCAATCTATTTAAGAGCTACATATATATCTAAACTAAAAGTGAGTGTTTTATTGCAGCGGCAAAAGTAGCCGCCATTTTTGATTTGCCATCCTTTTGCCGTTGTCATTTTGAGCTGTCAACTGTGCAGAATTTATCGATAGGCAAGCAAAATAAAAGTTCACATGAACTAGTGCTACTGCTGCTGCCTATGTAAAAGGGAAATGGGCATGGGAAATGTGGCAGGGGCAAGTGTAATTTACAGTGAGAAAAAGCGCAAGACACAAAAACAAAACAGCAAATGATTCGCAGCGACAGCGGCCAAATGAAAATTTTCTAGTTTATGCAGCTATGAGGCCTTGGCACTGCGCATGCGTACCTGCCTATGTCAGAGGCAAGAGCTCAGTTCTGGTGGCACTATTTCTTTGACTGTGTGTTCTTTTTTCATTGCTTTTGCTGCGAGTAATTTAACTTTGTTTCTTTCTTTTCGGGCAACTCTGTCTTTTTTTTTTGGGTCTGACTGTGGGTCACAAAAGAAATGCTAAATAATAAAAAAAAGCATATATTGTGAAGCAATGCCAGGGCAAAACACAATGGGCGCTCAAACGAAACAAATTTTCATTGTTATTATTGTTGTTGTTGTGGTTGTCTTCGAGAGTAACGTTTCTTTTCCGTTCAGTTGTTTGTTGTGGTTTTGTTTCATTTTTTTTTTATATTTGCAAGAGCTAACATTTCGCAAACTTTAATTGGCCTTTATTTACATTTACAGTACCCGAAACGTTTGCTTATGATTTTTTGTTGCTGGCAAACCTGAGGTTCAACTTTTCAAATTGAGATCGCGACCATCTGTGGTAATACGTGAGTCTTTTACGGGCCAACGTCGTCAATTCCAGCAAGCTTTTCTAAGTAATTTACAAAACTGCAAGAACAACAACAGCAAAACGAACCAAATCCCATTAACAAAATGACCGATGTATCGCATGAATTGGGCGCCCTACGCTTTGTAGTGGTAAGTAATATTCTCTAATCAAAAACTAAATTTAGAAAACGCACTTGCTTCGCACTACTTTGCAAATAAATTAAATTATAATAGCCGCTTGGCCGTGATATTAGCTCGAAATCAAATTAAGCTTAGATCCTTAGAGATGTGCATAAGAGTAAATTACGAATCTTGAGACTTATGCCTTATCATCATCGATACTCATTGTCTTTTGCACTCAGTTTAATATGAATTAAAAGCTATCGATTAACCATGATTTCAGTCGAGGTCAAATAAACCTTGAATTCTTAGAGATGTGCTGGTTATCAAACTGCATTCACAATTCATGCATAAAGTATCGATGCAGACTTTTTACTTTGAGCACAAAAAAAAAAACCCCTTAGAAATATTAGAGCTAATTAGCTGAAAACCTGACCGCTTTATAATAAAAGACATTTGCGGAATGTGGTGCAGAGACTAAAAAAAAAACCTAAATATATTTAAAAAGAGAAATTTTCTCATTTCTTATTTTTATAATTCCCATGAGCATTATAATTGTATTGTATCATTGTTATATTGCAAATATATCTCGTGCGACAAATGCCTTCAAATTATTTATGAGCGAAAATATAAAAAAATATAAGAAAAATTTTAAATGATAGCAAGTGTTAGTATAAAATAGCGAAAAAAAAAGAGGCGCGATTAAAAATCGTTCAAATGAAATAACATAAATTTCCAAGTTATTTTGCTAAAACAGTTTTCAATTTTCTGTGCCTTTGCTTAATTTGTCGCCAAATGAATTACCAAAAGAGACGAGATATGTATATGCATGACTTTATATTATATATATTCATTCTATGTGGATGTGTTTATGTATATGTGTATGTATATATATATATATATATATACATATATATATTGGCTGACAAAAGAAACAAATTTTTTGTCGCACTGTGCAAAAGATCAAAACACGGAAAAATTCTTGGCAATGACCATCGTTTGAGTTGAAATAGCAATGTTATGTAGCCTTATGTATTCTATATATATATATATATATATATATATATATATATATATATATGTGTGAGTATATATATGCATATCTATGTACTGCGACTGACTGACAGCAACAAATCGAAATGTTTTTAGTTACAAAAATGTTATATACTAAATAAATACTAACGTATATGACAGTTGATATGCACATAGCCGCAGCTTTAGCGCAACCTCTTTTTCGGATTTGTCCACTGGCTCCCTGGTTTGAGCCGTCTCGGTTCATTGGCTTGCCCATAAATTGTTTAGTTAATGCAAGTACTAAATAAATGTGAATATCCTAGTAAATATGTCAAAGTATTTCTTTTGCTTAGTTTCACGTGTTGACGCTTATTATTATATTTGTTATTTTTTTTTTTTTATTATTATTTCCCAGCATGTGACAAAAACGTAATTTTCATTTCAATTGAAAATTATGCATTTTCACATCAAAGACTTTCACCTGATGCAAATTTACTGACAAGTATATGTATATCTGTATATATATGGACATAAGTTAGCTATAGATTGTATAGAGCATAGTGAATATATAACTTTTTGGCAATTGGCAAATTCGTTTTGCCTAACATTTTCATTCATCGGACGGATTTGATGCGCATTTCATTTATTTATTTTTATTATCGAATATATGAATGAAAAATCATGAAACAAATGAGCTGGCGTCAGCCAAATTGATTATTGACAACAACGTCATTGGCTTGGGTAACATTTATTTTCTTTATTTATTAATCAAAACTTAACGAAGACGTTTTTCGAAAAAAAAGAAATAAAGAAAGAAAAGAAACAATGTTATAAATACATATGTGAATGCGTATATAGAGACACATGTATGTATATGGTATGTATTTTGTTGAAAATATGTTTTGGGCAAACAAAAATACGTTAGCAAAAATTGGCCATGAAGGTCGTTTGTTGGTTTTTAATTTTAATTCTATTTATTTAGTTTGCTTGTTTTTTTTATGAAATTTTATTTCTTTTGTGTCTGGGATTGAGGAAGTGTAGTGTAGTGCTTAATACGAATTTTGTTCTCATCAAAAGTTTGTTTTTATTTATGGGCCGACATTTGCGCATTCCTTTCGTCCCATTTGCTTGTACACTAAATATATATATATATTGTAGAGAGAAGAGTAAATATTTACATGTTGCTCATGGCTAAAGCATTTTGCATTTATTAAATGAAAAATGAAAGAACATGTAAATTTGTTGTTATTTAATTACAGCTCATTAATTAAAAACTTGCCACGTGTCCGTTTTTCAATTTCAAATTTCAAATGTGCCGCCAATACGAACTTAAAAATAGTTGGTAACGCGACCACTTTTATGAACAGCTTTGTAGCTCAAGAGCTCTTGAGCTTAAGACTAGATCAGGTTTAAAGCATTAAACAGTCCGGCAGCGCTGACAATTTAATTTAATTTTTTCCAGATTGTAGAAAGCTATGAAATAAACAATGAAATAATATATAAAACTGATGTAATTCAATTAGAAATTTTTTTTTTGGCTAAATCTGCATCAATTATGCATTATGCATCGAAAATTTCAAATGCGACGCCGTTAAATATAAACTTAGGCAACATCTAGCTACCTGGCAACGCTTATCTGAACTTGAATTTAATTGAGATTTTTTATTAAGAATTATTTTATTTGAAAAACATATGAACTATTCATGAAAATATTAATTTGAAAATTGAATATAGTTAATTAATTGGGAAACTAGCTCAGCAAGTAAACGTAAACTCGGTACTTATACTAACAATAGTTGGCAATGCTAACCGGTTTAGAACAGCCGCAAGTCTGGTAATGCTGTCTTGAGCTTAAATCTTTTTTAGGCTTCACTTGGGTAGCGCATTGATTGAAGGAATTTGTGTTTGTTTTATTTCAGGATTCGCCATTATCATCAAAGGTGGCCATGTTTAACAATCAGGCGACACAGCACAAGCAGTCGCAGTTATTGAATCCATTCTCGCACGATGGTCGCGCCTCATCCCCGAAGCCAACTTTCTCCAAGGATCAGTATGGAAAGCCGCTGGCCGGCAGTCTGACTGAGATGCGCGGCCAGAAGGCTAATATGCATGTGATGAAAGAAATGCTGGAGCTGTGCCAGATCATAGACTCCGAGGGCTACCAAGTGAAGGATGAGCCCACCATGCGAGTCATACCTTTTGGCGAGTTGTTCAACGTAAATGCGATTCTCGTTTGCCCCACGAAACAAGTTTCACTCAATCTTTCGCTCATTTAGATTTACAACTACATTTCGGACAAAGTTGTTGGCATCCTGTTGCGCGCCCGCAAGCACAAGCTACTGGATTTCGAGGGCGAGATGTTGTATCAGCGACGCGATGACGACGTGCCCATCTTTTTGCTTCGGCCCATTGTTGAAATCCGCCGTGAGCTGAATGCCAAAGTTGAGGAAATAAAGCGGGGCGCCAGCCCAGCGCCTCAGTCTACATCGGTGCTGCTCGACAAATCAGCGCACGAGCAGAATCTAAAGGTGCTGGAAGAGAAGCGACGCGCGTCCAAATCACGCACTCCCTCGCCAGCTGTCAAATCGAAATCAAAATCGCCTTCGCCCGCAGTGCCCGAGAAGACGGAGGCCAAAGCTGAGGAACCAGCCGTGGTACCAGTCGTACCAGTAGTAACAGCAGCAGCAGCAGCAGAAGCGCCCGTTGCAGTTGCAGTTTCATCTGCTACAACGCCTGTCGAGGCTTCTGTGCCGATTGTCGTTATCGATCAGCCACCTGCAGTAGAAGCTGCAGCTGAAGAAGTTACGCCTGCAGCTACAATAGAACAGGCGCAGCCGGCAAGTGCATCCCAAACGGAAGCAGTGTCTCCTGAAGCTTCTTCAACCAATGTCCAAGCTGCTGCTCCTGCTCCTGCTCCTGCTGATGATGGTGCCGCTGCAGAGCCTATTGCTCCTGCTGCTGCTCCAGCTGAACCCTCAAATGAATTGCCCACAATTGTTATTGAAGCCAGCGCCACATTTGTGCGCACGGTCAGCGGGGAACAGGTCTCGGAGCAGGTTTCAGAGCAACCTGCCGGTGCGAATGCCTAAAAGAGAGAGCAAACGGAGTTCAATAACCGGATTTATGAGAACATTTTGAAAAAATTCGCAAACTAGTAAAGCGGCAGCTTTAAATTGCAGTAAGCTAGATTTAAAGCATAGTTTAACTTTATAATTAGGTGTTTAAACAGCACTGAAGACACTAAAAAGAAAAACAAAGGAAAACAAACAAAGGAAGAGAGAGAGAGCAATTATTTATAAATGAATAATGAAACGTAAACATATATAAATATTTAAAGTAAATGTAATACAATATATAGACACAGTATTATATAAAACTCATACTCATTAATGCATGATTATTATATAATATGTTGGTAGTAGTTTAATAAAGTATAAAAATCAAATTTAAATTCAAGCTTTCGCACCGGCGTTGCCACATCGCAATCGAACGCCCACCATGCTTAGCTAAACGTTTTGGCAACGCCTTAACAGCGCAATCAGCTGTTTGGTGCCGCGTTTTCCATTTAATAAATGCGACGGGCATTCGTATATTTGCAACTGACTTCAACGATCAGTATATAATGAGAAAGTTTGCAGCTTTTGCATGCGGAACTGGCGCTGGCTTCGCCGCGTACTATTTTCAAAAGTTTCGCGATCCTCTGCAGGCTGTGCACAATTCGTGGACGAACAGCGAGAGACAAATTAGCGAGTGCGCCTTGTGGGACAGCAATTGGGATTTTCGTGATCCCAAGAGTTTGGCGCGGCCCGCGAAGAACGACAAGCCGCAAGAACAGAATCGCTATAACAGCGACCTGGAAAAGAATATATCGAAATGCGCACGCCATATCATATTAATACGGCACGGCGAATATCTCGACATCGGCGAAACGGATGAGACTCATCATCTGACAGATCGTGGTCGCCTACAGGCGAAATATACAGGCAAACGTTTGCACGAAATGGGCATTAAGTGGGATAAGGTGATTGCCTCAAATATGGTTCGTGCCCAAGAAACAGCAGAGATTATACTAGACGAGATAGACTTCGACAAGACGAAGGTGAAAAGCTGTTCGTATTTGCGTGAAGGAGCACCAATACCGCCACAGCCACCAGTTGGTCACTGGAGGCCGGAAGCCTCGGTATGTAATCCAAACGGAAAGGAAGGGGGAACGGGAATTCGATAAGCAATCTTCAACAATGTTGACCCTTTTTACTTTGACTTCACTTGCAGCAGTTTTTCCGGGATGGTGCGAGGATCGAGGCCGCTTTCCGACGGTACTTCCATCGTGCCTTACCCGATCAGGAGAAGGAGAGCTATACGCTGATTGTTGGACATGGCAATGTAATACGTTATTTTGTTTGCCGTGCCTTGCAATTTCCGGCCGAGGCTTGGCTGCGCATCAGCATTAATCATGCATCAATCACATGGCTAACGATTAGTCCGTCCGGCAATGTGTCCATTAAATATTTAGGCGATACCGGCTTCATACCCGCCAAACATCTGACCAATCGTATACCCCGCGAAGCCAAGAACGTTGTCTAGTTTATAAATATCTTGCCACAAAACTGGTATGCAGCTCCAACAATCAGTATACAAATATGCATAATAATTCTATTGTCCACTGAGGAAGACTATTTTTTTTTTTACATAAAATAAATTGAAGTGTTGAAAGAGCATATTCAAATTAATTTAAATGGAATTATATCAAGTTGAAAGTATTTGCGTACAACTGACATATAAACATTTTAGAATGAAGCTCAATAAATGAAAGCATTAAAGTACTTTACGAATTTATCGATTGCTACAATTAGAATTATGTTCTCCCTAGGGCTTCTTTTCGCTTTTTGCATTGCCATGCGGCTTTTGTGCGACGATTATCAAAAAGTGTTTGGTTATCGATATTTGCGCCGACTATCAGCAAGTCACTTCCTATCGATAGTGGCCTCAATTATCATCAAGTCCTGGAAAACATGCAATTGTTATTGCCTATCAGTTCGCTTGTCAAAATATGCGGAATTTGCTGTACCAGATAGTGTTTTTAATAGGACTGCACGACTTTCATAGATGCAGTCGCAAGTGGAACACTTCTTTTTGCTTTTAAATATTGTTTAATTAAGAAGAACAAAAGAACAAACAATACGAGAATATGACGGATAAAACACTTAAGTTGTCGTTGCGGAATGCCCAGGCCATAAGCAGCGATAGAGATGCCGATCTTCTGCTACCAATTGCAACGAAGAAGACGCGACGTGTCAAGCGAAAGTTGCTGAAAAGGAAAATACAGCACAACTGGAAGGAGGACGAAATTCACCGTTTGATTGCTGCTGTGAAAATGGAGCCATCGATCTGGATGGAGGCACCTCTGCAATATAAGTCAACTCGAAAGCACTGCTGGAATGCTGTGGTCGCCCAACTGGCCATCGCCGATGTCGATGTGAACGAGGCCAAAACGAAATGGTCCTCGCTTCGGGTCACCTTTCGCTTGAACCTAAGCAAAATGAATAATAGCAGCTCGACCAACGGCAACGCTGTTGTCTGGCGATACTTCAATCAAATGTCTTTCTTGAACTCCAGTTACTTGGCGCATCAGTCGAACTTTCTGGTAGAATATTTCTCTGTTCACATTTGCAAAGGGACTGATTAATTTCCGATTGTCGATTGCAGCTCAAAGAGGAGCCGACCACACCTGCGCAGAGCCCGTTGCCAACGATGACCCAACGGCGAGGTACGCGCGGTCGTCCAGACTGCTCTTCCGCCACCTTACTGCCAGGCGCCATGAGCATTTACCCTGAGGCACCTGCATCTGTATCGATTTCACCTACTCCGGCGAACTCTTTATTGTCACCCACTGACGTTCCAGCGAGTCCGCAATGCTCCTCATCGCCAGCGACACGCTTATCCGCTTCTGCTATTGCGCCCTTGTCCCATGTCGCCGCCGTGTTCAATGATTCTGTTGGCGACGGCTGCTCCAAGGCGGATGCCAATGTCACCTTTTGTGATTACTTGCTGTCGGAAATGCAAACGCTGACCATGGAGCAGGCGCGTGCACTGCGACAGCACTTGACGCGCACCTTGTTGAACTTCATGGAGCATGTGATGGAGATGTGATTGAAGATCGGTTCTGTAAAGATCCACCTGAGCTAATCTAAGCAATTTCTGATAGCTGAGACTTAATCTTAACTATGCCTAGTTAAACTTTATCTTTACGACTTAATCAATTGTTTATTTATTCTTAAGTATACAACACATACATACATCAATTTGTAAATACTCAAAATCAACTAGTCTTGAGCGCCTGTTCCAAGCGCTGCAGGCATTTTCGTATGCCCACATCCTCGCCAGCGCCGCGCTTCAGCTCAACGCCGTGCGCCTGCTCGCGCACAAAGCCAAAGAGCGGCGCCACCATTTGTGGCGCTCGCTCCGCCACCTTGATGAGCATCTGAAAGTAGAAGTAGGTGCAGTGGGCCAGATGCTTCTCAGCGAGATTGCGTATGTCAGTCGCGCAGAGCTCGCCAGCGGCTGTCGAGCGCTTAAATTGCGAGAGATTCACAAGTGCAGCATAGAGACTGAGCACTTGAACCCGACTTGGCTCCAGGTCGCCAACGAACATTACGTGCTCGAGCAGAGGCACGTGAACCGCACGCAGCAGGGTCAAGAGCTGCGCCTCTGCCTCGCTGCCCAGCTGCATGTCATCCAAGCCCACAAAGAGCTGCTGCAGCACAGTGAGAGCGAGGCCCACGTGGTTGCCCGCCTGGCTGCGCTGTACGGCTAGGAATTGGCTGGCCAGATGCTGCAGCACAAACTGTGCCAGTTCGCCGTCCAAGTCCGATTGCAGGAGTGTCGCGTATGGACGCGCCACCAGCTTCACGTTGCTCGAGAAACCGAAATGCGGCGTCCAGTGCAGCACGAGCTGTTCAATCGTGCGGCCAAGATACGCATCCGTGCGATACGGCAGCCGGCCAATGCCCTGCAGCAGCACAGGGAATATCTTGTGCACCAGCTGCGGCAGGCGACCCTCGGGCGCACTGCCCGCCTGCAGCTGCGTGGTGAGCAGGAAGCGCACCATGGCCAGGTGAAAGAAGCAGCTGGGCTTCGAGCGCACATAGCAGAGCGTCGGGCAATTGTAAATGACAATGGCCAGAAAGTTGTAGAAGCGGGCTCCCAGCTCGGGACGCTCCTGCCGGCTCTGTGGCGACAGCCACTGCTCAAAGTGCGCCACGTAGGCATGCAGCTTGTGGCTGAGCTGCATGCGCACATGTGCCAGCGCCTCCTGCTGCTGCGCACGTCGGCCCAGGGCGCCAAAGAAGGCACACAGTGGCTCCCGATCTGCCAGCGAGCCGGCATCCAGGCCCAAGGCGCGAAACTCCTCCAACTGGATGACATACGGATTGAGTGCAAGCACCGCCTCGTGCTGTGCATTGAGCAGCACCAAGGACTTAATCCACACCTGGATGATGAGCACGCTTGCCGGCGGCTGGCCAACGGTGGCCGAGTCGCGCAGCACATGGAGCAGCATCTGTGCGCTGGCCGCCGTATTGGCTGGCTCGGCACCCTGCAGCAGGCACTCCAGCAGTTTCTTATCCCTGTCCATGGCCACAAAGTCGGCGGCCAGCTGTGGCAGCCAGCTGCTGTAGCCGCTCACATATTGCACGCGCAGCTGCGGCAGCACATGCTGCTGCAGTGCATCCCACATGCCGGGGGACGCGTTGACTTTCAGCTTCTGCGCCAGCAAATGGACAGCTTGCCACACACGCTCTTGCGCCGCCTGTGCACTGTGCTCGATGTAGTGCGTCAGCCAGGGCGCGAGCAGCAGCTGCTCGCCGCGTGCAAAATCATCGGCCAGCTCGAAGATGGGCTGCAGCGTGGCCGCATAGATGCCACCCACATCGGGATCGTTGCGCACAGCCGCCAGCTGGGCGAGCAACTTGCTCACATACTCATCCAGCGGCTGGCGGCGTTGCGCATGCAGCAACAGCACAGCCATATGGCCCTTGGCCGCCAGCTGGCGACGAGCCGGCGGCAGCTTATCCAGGGCCAGGCAGAGCAGCATCTCGCGCAGCTTGGGGGCCAGCTCGTGGAACTCACTATAGGTGAGCAGCATACAAAGGAACAGCTCGATAACATGATGTATGCCCGACTCGTTGAGCGCCAGCAGCTTCGCTGCACTGAACTTGCTGAAGATGCGTCCCAGCAGCTTCTGCGCCTGATTGCCACGGCCGAGCGCCGGCAGCTGCTGCAGCGTTTTGCCCAGCAGCAGGGCGAAGAGCGTGAAGCTGCTGAGATTCAAATCATCCGGCTGTGGCTTGGCCAGCAGCATGCGATAGCGCTCCAAGTACGCGGATCCGCTGGCACATGTCAGCGGCAGCTGCTCCAGCGCCGACTGCGCACTGAAATTGCAGTTGAGCGAGCGATGCAGACACTCCCACAGCTGGCAGAGCACATCCGTATCGGGCTGGCCCCAATGTAGCTGCAGCGGCGCCAGCAAACAGAGATACACTCGCCGTTGCTGCTCGTCCGGCTGACTGGCTAAGAACTGTCTCAGCAGACAGCCGGTCTGAAACAGTTCAGCAGCCACAGGCGCTGGCTGCAACACTTGACCACCACACGCATCGTAGGCGCCCAAGCGAGCGAGGCTCAGGCGCAGCCAAGCATAGAACTCGTGATAGCCCAACATAGACGCAGCATCCACTAAAATAAAGTTCGCGTTAAGCTCCAGCTCTTTGGCAGTTGTTACTTGAGGGTCTTACGCTGCTTCTTGTGCCGCTGCATGGTTCTGTGTAGCAACGGCCAGAAGGCAGTTTCCGTATCCACATGGGTTGGGGGCCGCTGATGCTGCAGCAGCAGCCACAGCTCCTTGGTGCAACGGCACATAAACGCCGAAGTATGCAGCAGCTCAGCGCTACGTTTGCTTCTATGATAAAAGCTCGCGCAGAGCACTAGATCATCGAATGTTTGCTCCAGTTGCGACAAGTAAATGGCGTGGGCATTCGTGTCGAGCTCTTGCAGCTTGTGCAACAAGCACAAGTCCAACAGGCGCCATTCGAGTGCACCATGATATAAATGATATGCCGGCGCCTGACACTCGTTGCCTTTGGCGTGCTCCGCAAAGTAAAGTGTGCGCCATGTAGCCGCATCCAAGCAGCTGTTGATTAGCTCACGCAGCTGAAAGATAGCTGGCGATAACAGCTGTAACTGCTGCTCGTCCGTTTCGTGAAGCAACCAATGATAATAGTGCGTGACCTGTTGACGCGCCTTGTACCAACTGCTGGCCGTATGCAACGAGGACTTCGTTTGCAGCTGCTGCTGACCGGCCACGGCTGCGCTGAGCTTCTGTACATTCTTGCTAAGGAACAAAACAATATACTTTATTATAATATCTACCTATACATACATTACTCACCATGCTTCACCATGCACATAACGCAAGACAGCGCACACTTTCAGCTGCTCTGGCTCAAAGTCGAAGCACAGATTTTCCAGCCGGCTGCGTGGCACCGGCTCCTTCGACGCGTAGCCATTACGGACAAAACTATTTTGCGGGAAATCGGTTTGTATTTTAATGGTATCCCTTCCACTACAGTTAAACTCGGGCAGCACCTTTAATACACACTCATCCTGATCAAACTCCTCACAGATTTGGACCGCTGCTGGCTCTGCCGCCTGTGACTTTTGTGTTGCTTCTAAGAAGGCAGTGAGTATATCCTCATCGTCATCTGATTGGAACAGATCATAATCCATTCTATCTACTAAATATCAGCCAATGTGCAATTATGTGACAAAACATGGATTGCTCTCTTCGTTTTGATTATTCCATCACCTGTGTTATTGTTGTTGTTTTTTTTATAATTTTAAAGCGTCGATAACACACTTGTAGTAAGATTCCGATTACAGTTCATGATAAATTTTTGTTAAAGTTGCCGATAATAAAAATAATACGTTTTTTTTAAGATTCTTTTTTTATTTTGTATATTTTGATTAAAATGGATTATTGATGTTTCAATTATCAAAAAAAAATTTATAACCGATTTATATAATATAATTCAAAATGAAAGAAAATATAATACTCCATACTAATCTTCGATGATTCAATACATTTTATCGATACAGTCTGAAAATAACATTCATAAAATAAGCAATCCGATTACACCATAGGCCATAATTTATCGAAGGCAGAGGAATTTTATTGAATCAGTCTCTAGCAGTCAGTTTTCAACTACGTAAAGAAACAAATGGAGGTCGACGAAGATGAGTTTGAAGTACCATCCAGCAGTAGCAAAGGAGAGAAAAAACGTTTTGAAGTTAAAAAGGTAAGTGCCAATCAAATGTACATTTAAAAATGCACACGCTTTCGTTAAAAAAAAATCAAAATGGCGCATTCAAGCTACCATGTTCGCGTGTAACTAATATTTATTTTGTCTTTGTCTTCGGTCCTTCCAGTGGAATGCTGTGGCACTATGGGCATGGGGTAAGTCTACTCCCAAACCGAACTACAATGCCAGTTTAAAAGAAAAATAATCAATTTCAACTTATTTCAGACATTGTCGTTGACAACTGCGCTATATGCCGAAATCATATAATGGATTTATGCATTGAATGTCAAGCAAATCAAGCGTCGGCCACTAGTGAAGAATGTACTGTGGCCTGGGGCGTCTGCAATCATGCTTTTCATTTCCATTGCATTTCACGTTGGCTGAAGACACGACAGGTCTGCCCACTTGACAATCGCGAATGGGATTTTCAAAAGTATGGGCACTAAGGCGACAACAGTAAATCTACTGACACAACACACAACCGTCTATCATACACACACACTTGCATAAAAGAAGAGTTGATTGGGTATTGGCGTTGCCAATTATTTGTCTGCAAAGACAAAAAATGTACCCCTATTCATATAACATCTAGGTTTAAATACACAATTTTGTTATTAAAATTCCGTATTTTACACCAATGTCTCTTTTTTTTAATGTACCCTGATCTCATTGAAAATGAGAAGGCTGAATTGGTTTTCTTAAATTTATGTAGCAAGATGTGATAGGGCCCCGCAACACACATATATCCTTGACCAGTAAGACGACTGCAGAGGAGGAAACTACTTATTGCACATTTGCTGCTTGGGTCTCTATTAATAAGTGCTGTTATTATAGGCTACACGTGCTCTGGAGTATATTCATATCGGCCGGTGCAACTTTCAAAATTTGAAATTGTTCTACAGCGCTCTTTGGAATGTTTCTGTGTAAAAATGGCGCTTCGCACTAGAGTAAATGTAACGGAACTAAATTAGATCACTCGATACTCATTGTTCGTTCCAAGTATTTCTAACCGTTATCGAGTTCAGAAAGCATAGTCAGATTTTAATATCCAAAACTTCAGCTCACAGATTTTCTGTGTTTTTGATAGAGGTAGGTTAAAAATATTGATGCTAAAAAATTAAAGCCTATTTTGTTTAATTTATTATTATGAATGTATGCGCTGCTGCTGTGCAAAACGATACACAGCAAAATTACAAGTGAATCAGTATGTTTGTATCTACGAAAAAAAATATAAAAAACTTATTTTAAATAAAATTAGCTAATATGCCGGCGTGCATTTACGATACCTCTCCACATCAACTGCATACTTGGCTATCCTTCCAGGAAAAGCCACACGCCAGGCATTTTACTTAAATACATACACATAAATATGTACTTGTATTTGTAAATATAGTATAATCGTTTTTATATCAGTTAATATGCTAGACTTAAAAGATCAAACTTAAGTGATAAACACCAAAAAAAAAAAAATAATAATAATATAATTATGCAGAAGTGTTTTGTAGGGACAAATACATTTCTTTTTCGTGTACTATGCATAAATTTAAATTATCAATAATAAATTAAAACTAACAACATGAACTGCACAAAAAGGTCAATGAATTTTACTGCCTAGGTCTACAAAATTTAATAAAATTAAACTCATACACATATACAACGTATGCATTATGCTTGTATATGAAAGTATGTGTGTGTGTGTGTGTGTATGCTCTCTTCTATTCCAACAACACAACAAAAGAAGAAATACAAAAACAAAATAGTGCAAGTAATAACCGTTTCACAAATCATCAGAATTGTTGTTTTATTTTAAATTTGCAGCGTTTATTTTGTTTGTTACTTTTTAAATATATGTTTATCTTTTTAGATGTAATTTAAATAAATTTTATATGTATATATATTTTTTTTATTTTCTTTAATTTTCGTTTTTTTTTATACCGTCATCCCATTGAAAATGGGTAATCTGCGTATATTGGTTTTCTTTTATATACATTTCTTTTTGCTGTGTAAAATGAATTTTGGTTTGCTAATGCTTGCATGCATTTTCTTTGTTTATATATTATTATGTATGTATATACCTATATAAGTATATATATGTATATATATATATATATATATATATATATATAGGCGCTGTGTAAATTGAGTTCGGATGTGTATATAATATATTGCTTTTGTTGCTATTGTTTGCTTCTATTGTTGTTTTTCTGTTCTACTTTGTTGGCTTATATGTATATTCCTTCTTTTTCTTTTCGTTTCATATACACATATCGTTTATAATTTGTATTTTTTTTCCTCTTTTTAATATTTTATATATTTAACTTGTAAGGCGTCTAAAACCGCTGCTAATTGCGTTTGTTTGTATCTGTGTGTAATGTTATGTATGTGTGTGCGTGTGTGTGGGTGTGTGTAATTATGTGCATTGCATTTAGAATATATTTGTTGTTATATGTTTTGTTATTTATATATTTTTTCTTTGCTCCTTTTTTCACAACGTGTGACAGATAACGAGAGTGTGTGACACACACACAGAGAGAGAGAGAGAGAGAGAGAGAGTGAGAGAGAGCTCTTTGTTTTTGGCTTGCACTCATCTGTTCCAATCAATGGCTCATCCAACGGTTGTTACTGCTTTTGCTGCTGCCTTGGGCTGAGCTGTAGCGGTTGTTGGTGTTGTTGCTCCAGTTGCCGTTGCCCTGATTTGCTTTTACCTTGTTAACAGTTATATTTTCCGGTAAGTTTTGTTTTTTTTTTTTTTTTGTTTTCATCTCAACTGTACAAGATTTGTATGCGTTTTAATTCTATTCTTAGTTTTTTAACTATGTTGTTGCTGCTGCTGCTGCTGTTGTTGTTGTTGTTGTTGTTGTTACTAATGTAATTATTATTGATGTTGTTATTATTATTTAACTTATTAGGATTATCATTAACACCACCACCACCACCAACTGCAACAATTTGTTTAACACACGCTTTTTTGCTACATTTATGCTTTAAATATCCATCTGCAATACCGAGAGAGAGAGAGAAAGATAGAAAGAGAGAGGAGAGAAAAAGAGGGAGAAAAAATAGAAAGAAAAGCAAAAAAGAAATGTATAATCAAATATGTGCTAAAAACAGACTTGTTATTTTTTTGTTTTGATTTTTTTTCATTCGCTTTTGCTCTTGGGTACTGTTATACTACTACGGCAAAACTGTTATACTATTCTTGTTTCTTTATGTTATTAGACGGACATAAGAGACTCTCATACTCATATTGAGTTGTCAGACTACGGGAAGCATACACACACCTGCAGACGAGACCTAACGATAACTTGGGAGGGACGGGCGGTGGGGCGGCAGCTCCAAAGCTAGCAGCAGGCAAGGGCAGGTTTCACTATTTGTTGTTGCTGTTGCAGTTGTTGTTGGCAATGGCAGCAGCGCAGTCAATTCGCATAGAGATCAGTCGTTGGTTATTTGTTGCTATGTTGCTGTTGCTGCTGTTGTTGCTGTTGTTGCAGCTGTGGCGACGAGGATGTTGGCTGCTGTTGCTGTTGCTGCTGCTGCTGCTGCTGCTGCAGGCCGGCAAAGCTCGTTGGGGCGAGCAAGGCGCAAGTGCCAAATGTATGCTTCGGCATGGTCAGGAAACTGTGCGTGCTGGATACGCTGCTTGCGGCAATTGTTGCCCCATTACTGCTGCTAATTGTTGAGCTGTTGCTATTGCTGTTGTTGTTTATGTTGCTGTTGCTGTTGTTGTTTATGTTGCTGTTGCTGTTGCTATTATTGCTGTTGGCATGGTGAATGTGGCTATTGTGACTGCCACCGCCGCCGCCGCCGCCGCTGCTGCTGCTAACGACAGCCTGTGCCGCCTGCTCTGCAGAGCGTTTGCCAGCGCCAAATGTGGCCTGTTGTTGCTGCTGCTGCTGTTGCTGTTGCTGTTGTTGGTAATAAGCCATGTTGTAGCTACTGTTGCTGCGGCTGCCATTCAGCTGATAGCTGCTTGCAGGCGATTTCGAGCGTGTAAAGAAATTTGTCGTCGAGGTGCAGGCCGATTGAAAGGAGCCAACGCTGGATGTTGTTGATGTGGGTGAGTCCGCTGCCGGTGTACGCTGCTGAGCAATTGTTGCAGCAACTGCTGGCATTGTTGTTGTTGTGATCGCCTCCACTGCATCGGATGCTGTTGATGTTGGTGTACCGCTGCTATTTAGCGACGAGTTGTTCACGCTCATGCTGGTTGCTCCGCTGCTGCTGCTGGCATAGGAAGCATTGAAGGACTCATCGCTGGCGCCACTGGCAGCGCCGCTGCTACTGTTGAGCTCATCAACGCCACTGGCCGTCTTTGTTGACCCGGCAGCGGCAATTGTTGCTGTTGTGTTTGGTGGTGGAATGTCTATTGTGTGCGACTCATTGCCAAAGATTAGGCGCAAACGCTTCTTCTGGGGCGTGCCATAGATGCTGCTGGTGGCAGCAACCGTGGCTGGCGGTGTTGTGCCTCTGGCGGTGCTCAAGCCACTGCGACGACTGCGTCGTGATTTATCTTTGTGGCGCCAATTGCTGGCATCAAGTTGCTGCTCGGATTCTCTTGCCTCCCGGTCTATATCCTGCTCTTCATCGTCGTCCTCCTCCTCGTCTGCAGCCTCCTCGTCCTCAGCATTCTCCTCCTCTTCCTCCTCCTCGTCCTCTTCGTCGTCTTCCTCGTCCTCGTCCTCCTCGTCATCATCGTCGTTGCCATGCTCTGAAATGCCCTCCATACGCAATATTTCATATTCAATGCCGCTGCCGCTGCTGCTGCTGGCATTGTTGTTGTTGCTGCCACTGTTGCTGCTGCTGCCGCTGCTGTTGTTTTGATTGCTGCTGCTGCTGCTGTTTTGATTGCCACCATTGTTGTTGCCGCTGCTGCTGCTGCTATGCGCACTGTTGCCCGCTTGTCCCCCTCGACTACCAGCAGCGTGACCATTCTGCAGCGCATGTTGCCGATCCTCGCCCAGGCTGGTGCCCAGCTCGAACACCTCATCGAGAATCGGCGAACGTTTCATTCTCAATGTCAGCTTTAGCCTCCGCTCCGGTGTCTTCAAAAGTGGCTCCACAGTGCTGCTGCTGCTGCTAATTACTGCTGTAGTTGTTATTGTTGCTGCTGCAGTCTGCTGTCGCTTGCGTTGCAGCACGCTGCCCACAGCCTCGCAATGTATGTGCTCTGCGGCTGCCAAGGCAGCGGCGCGTCGACTGCGCTTCTGTTTGTGTGGAGGCTCATCGACAATTGTTGCTGCTGCTGTCGCAGTCGCTGCCGCTGCTGTTGTCGCTTGGCGCTTGCTGTTGCCTGTGCTGGCCAGCTCAAAGCTGGACATTAGGTTCTTTTTGTAGGCGGGACTGTGGCTGCCACTACGTGTTGCTGTTGCTGCTGCTGCTGCCGTTGCCGTTGCCTGTTGCTGTTCACCTGCCGACGAGGGCGTCGTCGATTCTCCTGCTGCTGCTGCTGCTGCTACTGATGCTGCCGCCGTCTCGCTCGGTTTTAGCTTGCGATCACTAAATCTAGCGCTAATATTATTTCTACAGCTATTACTAATATTTAAATTATTACAATTTGTAATCGATGTTTTTATGTTGCTGCTGTTACTGTTGCTGCTGGCAGTTATTGTTGTTGTCGCTGCTGCTGCAGCTGCCGCTGCTGCACGCCCTGCGCTGTTACGAGTTACCCGCTTTTCATGCGTGTTTGCTGCTGCTGCTGCTGCCGCCTCGTTGCAGTGTTGCTTTTGCTGCTGCTGCTGCTGTGGCTGCTGGTGGTGGTGATGGTGTTGCTGTTGGTGTTGCAAGTCCGTATCGCTGCTCTCGCTGTCCGTCAGATATTTGCCCAGTAGCTGTGCTGTATCCTGATGGACCTTTTGGCGCTGCGTTTGACGTTCGCTGCGTCTCAGCTGCCGCTGTTGCTGGCGCTGCTGCTGCTGGTGTTGCTGCTGCTGCAGTGCTGCGGCCAGAGCAGCTGGCTTATAGCGCGGCACCAATACCACAGGCGCTTTGGCAATGGCTGCAACTGTTGCCGTTGCCGTTGCTGTTGCAGCTGCTGTTGTTGCTGCTGTGCTACCATAGCTGGCCGGCGGCTGCTCATCAGTGGATGCTGTCGAAATGGTGCTGCTGGTGCTGTTCACGCGCATCGATTTACGCAACGTTGCAACAGCGATAGCAGCACGTCCATTGCTCAGCTCGGCGGCGGCTTGTGGCTTTTGCATGGCCGTTGCTTGGCTGGCGGCCTCAGCAGCATTGCTGCTCGCTGTTGCAGCGGCAGCAGCTGCTCCTGTTGTGTGTGGCAGGTGTGTTTGAAAATGATGCAGATGATGATGATGATGGTGATGAAGCTGCTGCTGATGGTGTTGCTGATGCGGATGATGATGTTGCTGCTGCTGCTGTTGATGATAGGCGGCATTGGCCATTATCATTTCCGCATCGTATTTGGTCATGCCCTTCTGTCGCAGCTCCTTCATGGTCAGCGGCGAGACAATCACATTGGGCAGCTTCTTGTCCAGCGACAAGGCAACTGCATTCAACTCCAAGCTGCTGCTCTTAGGCCTACCCGCAGAGGCTGTGGCCGCAGCTGTTGCTGCTGCTGTTGGCGCAACAGCTCCATTGATGTTGCTGTTGCTGTTGATAGCGGCATTGCTACTGCTGTCGTTGCTGTTGCTATTGGAGGTGCTATTGGTACTGTTGGCGCGGCTCTTGATACGATTGATGCGATTATCCGTCTCACGCAATCGATAGCCACCACCACTGGCGCCGCCGGCAGCGCCCAGGCCCAGCCCCAAGCCCAAGCCGTTGGTCAAGCCAAGCATTGCCTCATTTAACTGATTAGCCGAATGTTTGCCAGCAAAGGCGCCGGTGCCACGTCTCTCGCACGTCTCGCACTCGCAATACCGATTGCTATCGCCAAAGAAGTCCTCGCCATAGAAACACGTTATCTCCTCGCCCACCTCAATGTCACGCAACACCTTCACGCATGCCGTGTCTCGGCCAGTGGCGAGGAATTTACAATTCGCACGGCAGTCATGATTGATGTAGGCGGCGGGTCCTAACCACAGTTGAGCGCAGTTCTTGCGGCAACTATACATCACAGAAAAATCGTTTTTGCCCGAATGCAGCAGCGCTGCCTCTTCGGCTTCCGTCAGCTCGGCAATGCAACCGACCAGGCATTCGATTTTATCGTTCTTCGACCAACGTTTCGTTGAACTAATCTTTGCACCTCGTTGCTCCTCCAGCGAATATCGATAGCAGGCCTCGATCGCGAATCCGCTGTCCTTGTCGAACACACGCAAATAGCGTACGATCTGATATGGGATAAAAAACGAGAGTTTTTGCTTTGATTAGTAAAATTGAAGGTGTGTGTGTCTGTGTGTGAGAAAGAGAGAGCAAGAGAGAGAGAGAGGCAAATATACGATCTCACATATTACGATGGAATTGAATTTGGGCTTGATTTTGATTTTGAGCCACTTACGTGATCGTGCAGTCGCTTGGTGGCTATCTTATTCTTATTCTTCCGTATCCATGGTCCATCGTAGATGCGCTGTATGGCAATGTCATAGTTCTGTGTGTGTATAAATTCATCGACGATCGCTTTCAACTGCTGCGTATCCACCTTGAGAGGCCTGAAGCGTATGTTCATTTTGTGCGTCTGAAAGCCCAAGTGTGGATCCAATATTAGCGACGTGGCCAGATCATCGTTCTCCGATAGCTCGCGCGGTGACATGCCCGTCGATTGCGAGAGGCGACCATTGCAACCGTTAAGGCTCCCACCCATATGAACCGCTGCACCAATGCCATGCGATGATGAAGATGACGATGATGATGCTGATGATGATGATGTCGTTGAAGATGATGAGGCTACCGTTGCAGAGCTAGGATGCTGTGGCTGCTGCTGCTGCTGCGGCTGCTGTTGCGACTGGTAATGATGATGATGATGATGGTGATGATGAGGATGATGTTGCTGCTGCTGCTGTTGATGTGCGTTGCTGGTATTTTTGTTGTTGAGAGTTTGGCTTTTGTTGTTATTGTTGTGTGACATTGACGACGCCGACGACAACGTCGCCGCCGCCGCCACTGAGGATGCGTTTGCAATTGAAGACGTTACGCTGGTGGAGTTGCTGCTGCCACTATTCGTGTTGCCACTGTTGCTGCTATTTGTATACCTGCCGGCAGTTTCACTGCGACGCGTGTGATTCGAGCCGACGACCATTCTGTATATTTTGCAGTCTGTAAACAGAATCGAACATAAATACAACAAAATCAAATTACAAAAATTAAATCAACTGAAGTTTGCTGAATTTCAACTAACAGTGTGGCCATCTCAATTTCACAAAAATATTCTGTCATATTCTGATAACTATTATTTGTACTTTGTTCGGTTTTAACTGTTTTCAAGAAAATTAGCATTCCACTAGTTTTTAAAATACTATTATTTTTTTACATTAGTAGTCTTTTTGAATAACTATCAAAATACTAGACAACATTCAAATTTATGATATGGGTTTTTATGATATGGCAACTTGCTTCCGAACATTGGGAGAGTGAACAAGACAGACAGAGTGCAATTGTGATTTTACTGTTACTGTATTAGAAGTAATCCTTTCCATTGGTATTTTGCAATAAGCTAAATACGTAACTCAATGAATTCATGTCATGGTTGTGTATCAAATGTATAAGAAAAACCTCGCTACAATTGCCTTGCTTAAATTACTTTTACAAGAATAAATTATTATACGGAATTTTCTATAGAAACAAACGAGATGGCAACACCGTCTTCAAGGCACAGAATATTTACACACTCACACACACTTGAATTTACAAGAAAGCTTTCAGAACAAAAGTTGTATCTGCTGACGCCGCTGATAAATGATAAGCATATACAAATTGTGAAACTAAGCCAAGCCGAATATCAAGTCAGACAGACAACTACAATGCACACAGAATCAATTTCAATGTTTTAAAATTGACAACAAACTCAATTGAAAAAAAAATGTATGGCTTCGCCCTATGTAGTGGGTGGTTGGTAAAAGGGGGAAAAAAATACGAGTTCCACAAACGGCACGCGTTCGCTCTCCCACTATTCTGACCACCGCTCTCTTTGTACTTATACACGTGCAAAACAAAAATCAATTAACATGGCAGCACATGTGTATTAACGTCATTAATACAATTGTTTGTTAACTTCTATGCATATAATATATATAAATGTAACTCTGTCTAGCTATTACTTGCCACAGTAAACACAGTTGGATTTTTAAAGCCTATAGGCGAAAATATTCTTTATAAGATAGCGGCTTTGTTATATTGTCTACGGCTGCAATAATTACAAATATGTTAATGCTTGTGTGTGATTTTTTTTGCCAAAAAGCTGCAGCAGCTCTCAGCTGTTTAAAAGACGACCAGACACATGCATTCGTTTTGGTGCGAGAACGAGAGGCTAATATGCACTCATGCGCATTACAGTCTCAAAGCAAATGAGAGTGACCTGCGCAAGGTTGCCACTTTTGATTAAAAGTATATTTTGGCACATTTTCTTTTCTTTTCTTTATAAATAGATATTCACAAATTTGTAGAAGCATTAGGATCATTTTATCCAATACTAAATTGTATAGAAATTCCATTGTTTATTTTTTAGGGCTGCAAAAAATTAAGACTTGTGGCAGCGCCATCGCCGATACACTTCACTCTCTCACACACACAAAGACAAAAATGTCAACAAAGAAAAAGGCTGCTTGTAGGGTTGTCAAATATTTGCAGCAACAAATGTTGAAAGTTCTATGATAGTAAATAATTTTAGTTGCAGACAATTGCTTGTCGGCTATGTTGTGACCCACATAGCAAACTTTATACACGGTCAATTGCATTGTATTAAAGCATTTATAAACTACAGACAATATTCTGTTTGTTTTAAATGCGCACACTGCCAACCCTAGATCCAGGTCTTTTTTTCAGCTTGTTACATGGATCACACGGAAAATGGCGGCGCCTATTACACATATACGCATGTACATGCATACATGTATGTACCTTTAATAATATTCACTGAGGTGGTGGTGGTGCTGCTGCTGCTGCTGATGCTGTCTGCTTCTTTCGGTTCTGGATGATGCCGCTTTGTCTGTTGCTTCGATAAGATCAGTTTTTCCTTTTTTCTATTTTACTTTCCGTCGTCCAGCGGCAGAGGCACTATCGTACGTATACACGTACGGGGCTTGTTTTTTTACGGTGCGGGGCGGCTTTGTATATAATTTATATCCAAATATCACAGTAGTAGCCGTAGTCGAACATCATACGTACTTTGGCGTTTGTTTTGTTGTTGTTGTTGTAGTCGTCGTCGGCTGTGCCAGTTCATTTTTACGTTTTTCTTTCAACGCTCAAACGCCGACGTTCTGTTCTCACCCCTCCTCTCCCTTCGTCATGGAGCCGCAGACTCTACTCAGTCGCTAACGCACGCACACACACATACACACGCACACACGACCGCACAACACCAGCGTATACTCATACACATTCATACATGCATGTGTAGATACATATATTCCTTCGCAACGACGTGCGTGCGTATGTATGTTGTATGTGTGTGCCTTTTTTTCAACTACTTTGCATGAACGCGACGTCTCATTTTCTCGTATTTCTTTTTTGTTTAATACGCGCGTGTACTTGACGATTATTAAATATATGTATATATATAATTTTACAATAAAATGCTATGCTTGCGGTTGAGGAAAAAAAAAACACGCACGCGAGTAACGATTATTTTTAATGTACTTTTCCGCGTTACAGTTCTCCGCGATTCCGTTTTTTCGCATTTTATGTAGCAATCTGTGTGACCGCAAATCACTTATTCATAAATACCCGACTGATGGTAGAAAAATACTGAACACAACACATCAATATTTTTTTAACGAATTTTCAATTTTTTTGAGACTGCATCGAACTAGGTACATTAATAGTAATAAATTTAACGTTTGTAAATCCAAAACGATAAAAAAATATAATTCCAAATATGGTTCTTGCTAATGACCTAAACGTAACCGCAATCCACAATTCACAGTGCTGCCAACTTAACAACAACCAAATAGCTAAAGAACTGTTTTTTATTTGTTGTATTTGGCAAAAAAGACTAAAATTCAGTTTTCTGCATTAGCTATGTTAGCTCTTTTTTATCTTGTATGTTATGCTAACATTTATTATTCGGCGAATATAATTAAAAATACCCTAAATATGGACTATGGTACAAAAACGAATGTTCATGTTTGTTTACATCTAAAAAAATAACTTGATATAAATATTTTCATTTTCAAATAAATTAACAACAATCTGCAATGTGACTAAATAAGGCATGACGAATATATAATATGTAAATTTTATACACAAAATGTAAATTCGCGCAGCTCATTTGAAAAGGTAAATTTGACAAAATCTGACAGCCCTGTTAGATTACATTTTACGGCGAATATAGCTTCCGGCATAACATATCCTAAAAATGACCGTGAGTACAAAACAAACTGTTGTCGGTGTTTATTTACATATCATAAGGAGGTTGATATAAATGTTGTGGCTGTGATTCGATTGGCAGACAACTGCGACACGACTAATCAAGGCGAAATCAATGCATAATGCGACTATACCCGTATTTAGTTGCCGTCTGTTGCATACACGTGCTATGCGCCAGCAACCATTGGGTGCTGAAGGACGAGCGAATTGTCCAAAAGTTGGATTCGCCGTTCTTTATGCGGGAGCCAAACAATTTGATTGCCTTCCTTGAGCAGATACGCTACAATGAGTATGTGGAGCGTAGCTATTTGGAGCTGTTGCGCAAACGTGAGCAAATTGTCGAGCACCTACGCTTCTCCATGCGTTTTGGCGAGGATCTGGCAGATCAGGCCAAATGCGCGATGGACTACTATTTGCTGGAGAAACGTATGTCCTATCTAAAGATAACTCCGGATCAGCTAAAGCGCATCAATTTGCCGGAGCAGCGCGAGTTACAGAAATCCATGCCGGTCGGCGGTATCAAAAGCAAATCCAATCGTGACCTAGAGCCGATTTGTAATAACTATCAGGAGTTGAGCGTGGGTCCGGCGACGTATGATCATTTGGAGAGCTTTCAGCCGGAGGTGCTGGAATCGGCGTACGTAGAGCGCGAGCATGACACGAACATTGGTCAAGCAACCGTTGAGCTGACGCGTCGTTTCGCTCTCGAGGGCCTGCAAAGGCAGCCCGAGTCATGGAAATTCCATACGCTTAGCTCCTACTATTGGCGGATGCGCGGCAATGCGTTGCAGGCGTTACCCTGTGCCCGCCTCGCCGTCATGTTGGCTCCACCCGAACAAAAGGACATTCCACTCTTAAGTCTCGGCACCATACTCTTCCGCATGGGTCGCCTAGCCGATGCGGATCTGATATTGACTGCAGCGGTGGAGCATGCGCCGCTCGTGGCTGAGAATCATGTGGTGTTGGCATCGGCGCTAGCCATGAAGCATGATTTCAATCGATCGCAATTCCATTTCGATGAGGCTGAACGCTTAGATCCAAGCACCTTGCCGCGCACACAGCAAGTGCGAAATTTCATCAGTTGCTTGGAGAATCTCACAAAGAAGACGTCGAAGATGTACAGCTATGTGAAGTACATGAAGAACGAGCTGAAGGAGTTCAAGAAGCTGAAGCAACACATCTTCCAAAATCATGAACGATTAATTCAACAGCAATTGCCGCTGGGCGCTCGTCGTTTCCTCGACTCGCGGGCCAACAACGAGGATTTGCATCGACGTGGACAATATTGCAGTACTCGGACGCCGAACGGTTCCGACGAGCCAGTGCTCTTCTGTGACTTCTATTCCGATATGCAGATGCGCTTGGAGAGCAAAGACATTGACATCGAGGTGCTCGAACGGGATCTGATGGCCAGCACCGAAAGCGTCATTCGTCAAGTGTCCACCGAAATACGCAAGCAATTCAATTTGGAGCAGCTGAAAGCAGCCAAGGCTCAAATGCCAGCAAAGGCCACCAAATCCACGTAGTGGGAGGAGCACAAACTCTTCCTCTTCAAGCTGCATTCCATGATAAAAAGAATAGGAAGATAAACACAGGTGTTTCGTGTCACAAATCAGCTTTTAATATATATATATATATATATACATAATATATATTATATATTTTAATATGTACATATATAATATATTTAGATACATATTTATATATATTTAGCTACATATAAATATTTTACATTTATTTTTCGCATGTCCCAAAACAGCTTTTATTTTTTATTAATAACTCTTTTTATAACTTATTATTGAAAGTTTTAAATGTTTAATTTTAAGGATTTGTTTTGCATTTATAAGCACTTATGAAATTATCTTATAACCATTTTATTTAGCATGCTAAACAAAATTTTGTAAAACTAAAAAATAAATTTTAAGCTAAATTAGGCATTTATAGATATAAACATAAGAGAATAAAATTATATATATTTTTTAAATATGTTCAGATATGCGCAAAACCGAACTTTTATGTTTTTAAAATAGATTTATTATGTATTGGAATAACATGATTTATTTTTAAGATACGTTATTTACATAAATGTTAAATTATTTACTTTCTGCATGAATTTATACGTAACGGTATACAAATATATATATTATATTCACGTTTATTTACATATATATACAATTCTTAAGTTTTATTAATTTAAGCCCTTAAGAAATTGAATAAATACTTTTTAGTTTTTAAAATTTTTAAGTTAAAAAAATAATTATATAAAGAAATTATTTTAAAACAAATATTTAACAACAAATTCGATGGTAAAAATTAATACAAAATTAATTATTTAAAGAAAATGTTAAATTCATATTGTTTGTTTTTTTTTTTTTGTGTGATTGAAAAATAATAAAATATAATTTTATTTGAAATCTTAAAAAAGCCAACAGAGTCTTAATTTATTTACAAATTAAGAGCAGAAATGTAAACAATACTTTTTGTTTGCTTAAATTAAACATGAAATATATGAAAACTTTTATAAACATAAAGTTTCTTTCTCTCTTTTTTAATGAAAATAGTCCAATGGATTTGATGGAATACTAAAAACATAAGTTAAGAATGGCATATTTGTGTTGTTACGATCCTCGCTTTAGCGAGCTTTTATTGTGAGCCTGGAAGAGCTCACCAGGGTATCTCTTTGGTTTCGAGCGCCCGAAGCATTTGGGCGAGACTCGCAAAGCTGTGCTTGGCCACGGGCTGCAGTTGCTCTTGTTGCAGTGGTTGGCCCTCCTGCACGAGCAGACTGCACCAGCCGCTGTTGCGCGCACCCATGTAGTCCATGTCAAACTTGTTGCCAATGTGCAGCGCTTCCGCTGGGGCAATATTATGACCCTTCTCTAGAGCCAATTGAAATATGCCCGAGTTTGGTTTCATGACGCCCGCGTCGTAGGAGTTGATAATGAAATCAAATTTATCATGGAAGCCCGTGGCGTTGAGCACCTGGCACAGCGAGGGATCAAAATTTGAGATGATGCCAACACACTTGCCCGTGTCTCGAACGCTTTCCACAAAATTGCTCGCTCCTTCGATGCGTGTCCAGCATTCGCTGGTGCGAAATATCTGGAGCAACTGCTCGGCCACCGTTTGTAACGTTTCCTTCGATAGGTTAGCATCGGCGCAGGTGAATGTATCGACTACAAGCTGCTGCCACCAAGTTTGCCAATTCATGTCGGGCGAACAGCTTCCGAAATTTGCGTGCGATTTGCTCATCAGTTTGAAGTGCTTTCGAAAGCAGGGTTCCAGCTGCTCTTTGGATATGCCGGTTATTCCACATGCTGCTGCTGTTTGGGCGTATTGCAAGATAGGATCTTTGAGGCGGAGCAGCGTGTCGGTTACGTCAAAGGTAACTAGCCGGAAACGCTGCAAATTTCGCACAAATTGAGCGGTTAACGGCATTATGGCACAACAGGACAATCGCGTTTCTATAGATTGTCTACCAGATGACAGTATTTTTTCTGTTTGCTAGTGACGTCACAATCACTAAGCAATGATGGTCTTGCGGCAATTTTCTGTAATAAACGTTAAAGGTAATTTATTTAATTTTATTCAAGCGCTCTACAAATTGTTAAGCATTGATAATTTGCTTCCTCTTTCTTTGTTTTAATCTATTTTATTTCGAATTTCACAATTACGTCTAGTATCTTACAGTAGTTTTTGGTTGCTCTTGAGTCGCTGGATCAAATTGTGTCACAACATGTGATCTAAATGAGTTCAATTAGTTCTCAAGAAATTACAAAATAAGAATGCTGATTTGTATCGTTTCAAGTTATTATTTATAGCCAGAAGTACATAATATATGGTATTGTCCAGGTTGTTGATCCGTGTTTTTTTTTTTTTTTATTTGCTATGCACAGCATACTGTTTATCAAGTCTCATGCCCTCGTTTTTGGTATATTAATAATACTTGCTTTGTATTTGTCGAAAATATTTGCTGTGTGTTGGTCATACTGTTTCATAAAACTGCAATATCACGGCTTCGATTTTGTGAAGCAAAAGCGTTTATGTTTGTAGTTTATTAAAAACATTGTAAAAACAAACATCTAAGATGACTGTGACTGCCGTACCATGCAATGAAAGTATACGAGAAAAAGCGCTGTCGGACTACAGAAAAAAATTGCTGGAGCACAAGGAAGTTGAGGGGCGACTCAAAGAAAGTGGGTATATCATTAAAAACGAAAATTTCTTCATTTAAATAGAAAAAAAAAAAAAAAACATTACATTAACTAGAGCGCGAGGAACTAAAGGAGCTGACCAAACTCTATGACAAATCAGAAAATGATTTGAAAGCGCTGCAAAGTGTGGGCCAAATTGTCGGCGAGGTGCTGAAGCAATTGACAGAGGATAAGTGTACGCCGACTATCAAGTACCCTACCTCAAAGTATTTATAAATGATTTCGTATTTATAGTTATTGTGAAGGCTACAAATGGACCACGCTATGTGGTTGGCTGCCGTCGGCAGCTGGATAAGGCCAAATTGAAGTCTGGCACACGCGTTGCTTTGGATATGACCACGTTGACCATAATGCGGTATTTGCCACGCGAAGTCGATCCGTTGGTCTACAACATGTCCCATGAGGATCCAGGCGATGTCACTTACTCGGCAATCGGTGGTCTTACAGAGCAAATACGTGAACTGCGAGAAGTTATCGAATTGCCCCTGCTTAATCCTGAGCTGTTCCTGCGCGTTGGTATCACCCCACCAAAGGGTTGTCTGCTTTACGGTCCGCCTGGCACAGGAAAAACTTTGCTCGCACGCGCTGTTGCCTCCCAGCTGGATGCGAATTTCCTGAAGGTTGTCTCATCGGCAATTGTGGACAAATATATTGGTGAGAGCGCACGTTTGATACGTGAAATGTTTAACTATGCACGCGATCATCAGCCGTGCATCATATTCATGGATGAGATCGATGCGATTGGTGGACGACGTTTCTCAGAGGGTACCTCCGCTGATCGTGAGATCCAGCGCACACTGATGGAGCTGCTCAATCAAATGGATGGTTTCGATTCGTTGGGTCAGGTGAAAATGATCATGGCCACCAATCGTCCAGATACACTGGATCCCGCTCTGCTACGTCCCGGTCGCTTAGATCGCAAAATTGAAATTCCCTTGCCCAATGAGCAGGCACGTTTGGAGATCTTAAAGATTCATGCGCTCAAAATCGCAAAGCATGGCGAAATCGATTACGAAGCTATAGTCAAATTGTCGGACAACTTTAATGGCGCTGACTTGCGCAATGTTTGCACAGAGGCTGGTCTCTTTGCCATCAGGTAGGACACTGACTATACCCATAGCTCCAGATCGGGGTGTATACTCATTTTTCAATTTATTTTGCAGAGCTGAACGAGAATATGTTATTCAGGAGGACTTCATGAAGGCCGTGCGCAAAGTCTCGGACAACAAGAAGCTGGAAAGCAAACTGGATTACAAACCAGTTTAATTTTTTTTTTTTTACTTTAAATACTATATATTAAAAATACTTGTCTGCAAAAACGAAAATAAAAAATTAATATATTAATATATGTATGAAATGTAATATTTTTATTTGAAATGCACTGTGAAACGACACATAATTTTGAGTGTATTATATATTTATAAATAATTGGCTATCAACAGTGTAACGGTTGGGAAACATATGAATCTTTTTTTACAATAAGAGCTGATATATACAATATTTCTTCTTTTACAGACTGCTGGCTTCCATTGGTGCTGCTGAATAATTCTCTTTATAATAAATGCAAATGCAATTTGTATATTTATAATAAATTGAATACATTTTTTCTCTATACTAAGTAAATTACTGCTCTTCACCGCTCTTGCAACCGTTTGTCCGTTATTGTTGCCGTTTCATTTCTATTGCTGTTGCTACTGATGCCATTGCATTTGCTCCTCGTGCAGCGTTCACTTTTGTTGCTGCTGCTGTTGGTCCTCGATGCGTCGCTTTTTGCGCTCCATGTAGACGCTTATGTTGTCATATCGTTTCTTGAACCACACAGATAGATCGTCTGGCACGCACGTTTGGTCCGCAAAGTTTTCCATGACCATGGCCAGCCAGCCCTCGGGTACGGACTCCGCTGGCTTGCCATCCGAGATGTTGTAAGCGCGCAGCGTTAAACGCTCGCTTAGAGCACCTGTCACGTAGATCCGGTCGCTGGTCAAAGCAAAGTTGCTGATGTTCCAGCTGCCTGCCTCTGCGCGCACCAACGATTCTTTCACAATTGACCAGGAATCGTCTTGCAGCTCCAGTTCGTATAGACCAATTGCTTCAACATGATCGTAGAATAGTACGGCTAGCAAATAACGTTTGGCAGGGACTAGCACACGCATCTGAAGGCGCACAGCTGCAGCTGGCAACTGTTGCTGCTGTAGCTCCTTGCCCGTCAGATAGTTCCACAACCTCAGCGTTTTATCACCTGAAATGGAAATCAAGAGCTCATCATTGCCTGGCAGCAATGACAGCCCAGACACAAACTCTTTGTGGCCCAGACAATAGCTGTGTATATCATGGCTAGCCGGGTAGTTGGTCACTCGAATCTTGTCATCCCGATCGCAGGTGATGATGTGCTTCTGATTCGGTGTCCAATGTATATCGTAAACAATGCTGAGATGGCCAAGCAGCAGCTTGGGCGGTGCCTCTACATCCACGCAATCGTATTGATAGCAATCCCCGGTTTTGTCTGTGATCAGAATCGAGTTGGAGTCGGGCGCAAATGTTAGACCGCTCGAGGCACGAGCCAAGGGTCGCGCAGAGAGCAGCAACGCATTCTCCGGCCGGCTCTTGTAGAGCAACAGGGCCTTCTGCCCGGCTGTCGCTAGTGCTATCAATTGTCTATCTGGTGAATAGCAAACATTTAATATGGACACTTCTAAATTGGAGCAACTTGTTGCTTTCGCTTCGCCCTCGTCGGCAGCCTCAATCTTGAGTCCACATGTGGTTAGGTCAGTTGGTAGTTCGATGTCCTTAAAGATTTGCAAGTCATCGGGATTGAGAAACAGCACTTTGCGGCCATGGCCAAGCACCAATTCGGGTTCAGTGTAAAATATCGTTGTCATTTCTTCTAAGCTAACCGGCGGCTGACAGTTGTTTACGCCTCCATGTGAAACATGAGCAATAGGCTAAGAGCAGTGACTGAGTCACGAATAAATATTAACTCGCAGTTACTCGCGAAAATATCAACAAGTTGCAACATGCAGCGCCCCGCCAAATATGCAACAAGTTGATTTTTATAAATGATTAATATAATTAAATGCAAATACTTTTTTATTTTTACTTTTTTTTTGCCATACGTTCTAGACGTACACACATGAAAAGTGTAACAGTCACTTTTAGCGTCGATAGCCCTGCTATCGATAAGTGTGTTTTAAGTGTTATCTAATGACAATAAGAAACAAGAGAGCGGGCTTCTATTTAAATAATTAGTAATTATTTTAATTGTGATTTTGATTAAATTTATCAAAAATACGAACATCCATAATGTATAAGAATTTTTTTTATTTCCTAAGAATCATAATACTAATACAAAAAAAAATATTTATCCTAAAAAAAAAAGATCTATGTACAAATTGCGACGACAAGAGTTCAGGGTGTCTTGGTTACGTGCTAATACCAATAATGGATTCAATTGAGAAACTCAACTTGGGCTTCTTGGCGATGGGCGTAGGCGTGGGTGTGAGCGTAAAGTGCGGCATTGATTGATATGCCTGCTGTTGCTTCTGTTGCGCGACAGCAGCTGCTGCTGCGGCGGCATTGCCTAATAGATCATAAAAGGCGTTGCCAATTGCTGATGGCGGCGTTGCCAAAGGAGCTGTTGAGCCGCCACCGCTGCCACCGCCGCAGCCGCCACAAGCGGAGCTGCCAAGGAGCGTTGAATCGATTGCATAGTTCAGTTCCGGATCAGCGAACGCGCGTCGCTTACGCATGCGTTCCAGTAACGGTGAATTGAACGTGGGAAAGCGCTGCTTGTACTCTGCAAGTGGAAAAAGAAGACGGGAAAGGGGGCAGGGCATTAGAATTGAAATTACACGCTACAAGTGAGTAAGCAGGAAAGGGTGGACCTCTTTGATCTCTCACTCTCTTTGACGTTAGCGTCAAATCTGTTATACAAATTGCTTTCCAATTGTCTCAATTCGTTCCGCACACCAAAGACTTGTTATGTGCGTGTGAGTACACTCAGACAAAAAAAGTTGAACATAGAATCATAATATCTTATAATATCTTTTGAATATTTAAATGAAGTTCCTAATTGAAATTAATTTATAAATTAATATTTATCAATTTCAAATAGAAATGTTCATTCTCATTATACCCTGAATCCATTGAAAATGGAAATTTCAGGGTATAATGTTTTTGTGCAAATGTATGTAACAGGCAGAAGGAGGCGTGCCACACCCCATAAAGTATATATATTCTTGATCAGCTCGATGAGCTGAGTTGAACTAGCCCTGTCCGTCTGTCCGTCCGTCCGTCCGTCCGTGTAAACACCTGGATTTCTGCAACCACAAAAGCTAGAGACTTCAAATAAAAAGCAAAATGCTCGATAATACCATACGCTGTACGAGTTTATTTTTTTTTTTCGATAACTCGTCCCATTTCTTTTTTATCGATAACTATCGAAAATATCGCTTTGTTTTTTAGCTCTGGCGTGCACACCGTTAAAGATAGAATCGTGCACTAAGTTGTGTTTGATTGCTATATTGAATCCGCACATTTTGTGATTTTTGGATTTTTGATGCCACGCCCCTTTCGCCCACAATTTAACAAAAACGATAACTCACGTATATCAAATACTAGAGACTTGAAATTTGGCAAATAGGTACATTTAGATGTCATAATCACTCCCCGAAAATTTCATTAAGAACATAGGTCTAGAAAAAAAGTTATTAAACAATAAAGTTTGCATAGTACAGCCTCTGCTGCAGCCGCAAAACTGCGCTGCGTGCATATTACGTGCATGCATATGTTTGTATGTGTGTGTGTGCATGTGTTGGTTACTATTAATGAATAAATGAAACTTTTTATGATTGGTATTACAGCTCAATGGATTCAGGGTATCTCTTAGTCGAGCAGTCTCGACTAGAGTTTAGTTACTTGTTTTATTTGATTAACGTATATATGTTTTTTCTGAGTGTAGCACATGGTAATTGAAACGTAATTTGAGCCGAGCAGAACCCAATATCCAGACCCTAGACCAAAAGACCAGAGCCAGACAGTACGGCACCAAAAATTGTCTGTGTGGATTCTCGTTCGTGTTTTTACTTGGAAACCAGATGGAAAGATTGTGAAACAAAATTGAAAATTCAATTGGTTTAGTTTGGTTGTTTTCGTTGCCCCGTTGACTTTTGCCACACATTTCCTTCAAGAGGTTTTTCCGTTTTCACGTATCACCTTACACAAATGAAAATTGGGCTTGGCCTACAGATTGGACGTTTCTTTTATCCTCTCTTCTCTTCGCCTCTCCTCTCCACTCCACTTCTCTCTGCATTTCTTTTCTTATTTCTTGACACAACGGGCAATATGCGTGCATACGACAGGCGTTCAATTTCAGTGGGTGACATTTAACAAATTTGTTGCTCTGCTCACTGTAATTGTTGTTTTAGTAACGAATCAGGCATTTCCTGTCGCACACGCTCACGTTCACGCGCTCTCTGTCTACCCCCCGCTCTCTGCTTCACACTTTGATCATATTACAAGCCTTGCCAGACAGTCTGGCACCGCATGGCGAGCGCTCGACTTGTATCTGTGCTGGCATGATAGCCATTTAAAAGCTAAGTGGCAGCTTGGCGGCTTTCATGTTTAGCCATAAAATAATTAGATTCAAACTGAACTTATAAATAAAATTAATTCCAATTTGAAAATTCAGAACTTTGCTCATAAATTCTGAAAGTTTTAAGCGTAGTTCTTTCTATTAAGAGCTAGAAACATTTCGACTGGAAGAACTAAATGGAATGCGAAATGTGTCTTACTTTCCTAAAGGTATTTAGCTTGTTTACAGCTACTCTCTGAATTGAGTTTGAGCCTTTCTTAAGACACTTGGCTTTGTCTTGGGCTTGAAAACTGTGCCATCACTGATTCAGTTGCGCTTACCTTCCATGGCGGCTGTGATGTGCAGCGTGGACTGCTGCAGATTCCGCAGCCGCTGCTTGTAGATGCGTTTCTGGGCAATCAGCACTTGACGCGTGCGCAGCGTATTGGCTGCCATTTGGCTGGGTTTGGTGGGCGTCAATTGCTGCTCCTCGTCGCTGGCCGGCTCCACGGCGAGGGGATGCGACGCTGTTTGACTGACCTCCAGAGCTTCCATGGTCTGTTGCCGTCTCAATGCAACCTGGGCCGCCATCACCCGCTGGCGATCAACAACTAGCTGACAATTGGGGCAGCAGCACTCACGCCAGCGGCACAGCTTCTTGTGACCCTTCACACAGGAGATGACGCCATGATTGCGGCAGCGGGCGCACTTGGGCGTTCTCAGCAGGCGACGCTCCTTGGCGCTAGTCACATTAACCGAAAGAGATTGCATTGTCGAGTGCGAGTGAGAGTGAAAGAGAGAGCGAGGTATTTAGATCTTATCAGCTGCACGTTCAGCCATCAACTGAAAGGATCTCGCGGACGTCTTCACTTATTTAAAACACAATCACAAAGGATCGTCTAACTGCTCGCCCAGACAGTCCGACGACGTCAAGTGGTCTGCCCTGCTGTGTTTGCCTCTACCTCTGTCACTGCCTCTGCTTCTGCTTCTTCTGCTGCCTCTGCCTCTGCCCGCCCATTGGCTGCTAATCGCATCGTCTATATATAGAAGACCCAATGGCTGCACAGCTGGCTGCCATCAGCCAAATTGAAATTGGAAATTCAATTGAAAACCGCACAAAAGATACAAATGTAGCCATTTCTCTGTGAATGTATCTCCTCAGTCTACTTAGCTATGATACTTGTGTATCTCTCCATGTATAATCAGCTAAGCTGCAATGTTTGTTGCCTTACGATGCAAATGTATCTGTATGTCTCTTTAGCTGAGGTACAATTGTACTGAGATATGTTTGTTCAGCTGAGAGGCGCATATCGAAATCTCTTATTTCCCATGTATCTTTTATGCCACATACGTATCTCTATCCGTCATCTGTTTGAGTCCTACTCTATCTGTCTGCATGTCAAAGTTAATGTCCTTAGTTTTATAGTGCTCGAGCTACACTTGATAATCAGAGATTGTATTAATGTCAGAGGAAAATGATAATGATGTCAGCTGTAAAAGATTATGTATACCGAATTTTTAGACTTTAGACTTGAGATAGTTGCCTTCATTCGACTTACTATTGTTGAAAATAAAAATCATTTTAATTATGAGGTAACTGCTAGTCGTGCAAAATAAATTAGATATTAGTAAACTAAATTGAAACAAATTTGCTTTTTTTTTTTTTTATTTATTTAAATTTGATTTTTTATTTGTATAACGACGATTTGTAGCATTTGCAGTATATATATCATTTACATGTATCCAATATATATATTTATGTATACATATATATATGTTATGTATGGTATAGTATCTGTATAATTTGTATAATATATATAGCCCTTATATGCATGTATGTAAATACAAATTCAACACGAGAAATTAAACTAAATTCCATTTATAACAATTTTTTTTCGACTTTCTTATTTTTTACTTGATTTGTTTAAATTTTTATTTATTTATAATTTTTTTTCTGTTAGTTAAAGTACAAAATTGTTGTTAATAAATTTTTAAGCGCAATTATTTCTTATATCAGATGTAACTGACTTGATTTTAAGTAAATAAATTTTCTCAACTATCTCATTTATTTTTTAAATTTTTCTTTTCTTATCTTGTTAAGTTTTTAATCTTTTTAGTATTATAATAATATTATAATATATTTTAAGCATGTATTTTCCTCGTTAATAATTATTTTAATTTTTTTCTTGTTATAAATATTTTGTTTTGTCTTTGTTTTTATTTAAACTAAATCGAATTTGTTTTATTTTCCAATACATTTTTAATTTTAAATAGTTTGAATTATTAAAGCTGCTAAGGTTTGTGCCAGGTTTTTTTGTTTTTTCTTTTTCGATTTGTTGGTCATTTGTTATATATTCTTAGATGTGTGGATTATGCATAGATATAGCAAGTTAATCTCGGTAAGTTCTATATGGAAGAGGACTGAATGAAAAAAAAAATTGTATTTATTTTATTTTGTTTTGTGTTAAATGCTTGCAAATTTATTGTCTTTAACTATTTTTGTTTATTGTTTATCCAAAAAAAAAAAAAAAAAAAAAAAAAAATGTGGCTTGGAACAACTGTCAAAAAAAGGTATCTAAAAACTCTAAGCTTCTGATAAAGTCTATGAATCAAACATATATATATATATATATATATATATATATATATATATATATATATATATATATATATATATATATATATATATAATACGTATATATATATATGTGTATATTTATGTAATACATTTCGTAAATACTTGCTGGTTTCTCAAATCAATAAAAAATATTACAAAACATACAAAAACAGATAAATATATATATATATATATATATATATATATATATATATATATATATAATATATAATTAGCTAAATCTGAACTATATCATATCACATTGCTCTAATTTGGATTTTTTCCTTCCTCCCAAATGCAATAAATTTGTTTCTTTTCATTTTTGATGTCCTTTCTTTATATATATATAAATGTCAACAATGATGATTGCCAGAAAAGGTTTTATCTATTCATAGAATATATTCGATATATATTTATATCAATTATAACTTGCTTATACGAAAACATCTTTTGCCAACTGTAGCTTGAGTTATTCATATTAATATTTATATGATTTGTTAATAACAAATATTTATCTTTTGCTTCGATATCCTTGCCAAGGCAATACCAATACATATATGCGCGATATATATATATATATATATATATATATATATATATATATATATATATATATATATATATATATATATATATTCAATTATCAATCACTCATTCCTTCAGCTGGAAATTATTCTTTTTATTTATTCAAGCATCAATCATTTTGCACTTGCTTACAAGTTTGTGTATCGGAAGTCAATCAGTCAATCATGTTGGAATTTCTCAATCAATCAATCAATTTCAGAGTAAACTTATTTTGCCATGGCAAGGGTATTGCATATTCGGCTTGCCGAGCATTAAAATCCTCGTTTATCTTAAATTTTTTTCATCTTTTTGATTTTGTTGTTTCGTTGCTGAACGATAATTATCGATATCGATATCGATATTTAGTATAAATGCTTGATAACAATGTGTGCATGAAGTAATTAATTTAAGTATATTAAGTGCATAAAGACGACTCTAGTCTTTAGGTATATATTGTGTATATATATATGGGGGTATAGGTCTAGGTTTGGGTATATTTGTATATGAATGTGCGAGTTAGTTTATTGAGGCTCAATTTGTCCTTTGGTGCGGGTTTAGTCTAGGTATATCATTTTTGGTTGTTTAGTTGTAGTTTGTGGTATCTGGTAGTATGCATCTATAAGTAGTCTGCCCTATGTAATTGGTAAATCCTAAAGTCTAATTGCCCTATGCCGAATATGTTCTAGGAAATCCTCTGTAAAAAAGTAAGAAAATGCTCATCGCTAAATTTAGTAAATGCAATGCAATAGAGGGAATATTCTTTTGAAGGCAGGCTGATTTCAGGGGAAACATTGCAGTGCGGCTGGGAAAGGGGGGTGGGAGCATGAGGGCAGGGTTAGGTCAGGCTGTGGGGATAGCTGTTGGACTGGACTGGACTGGACTGGACTGGACTGGAGGCTCACATCTTGAAGTCATCCCATCTTCTCTGTCACTTGCATCCTTTCCCGTCTTATCTATTGTCAGGTGACGAACGGCTGCTGTCTCATCCTCTACCTCGCCTGCATTTTCCCTTTCCTCTTTCTGGCCTAGACGATGCTATTGCGCTTGGCGCTGGCTCTTTGAAGAGTGCTCTGCATGGCAGCCACCACAGCCTCGGCGCCTCCAATGAAGATCGGCTGATTGGCGGCACGTCGTAGCACATGCCACATGGCCACGGGCTTCCGCAGGGACGAGAGCATCTGGTGCCAATGGCGCAGACCCTTGCCCACGGCACAGCTGCCGGCAATGACATGACCCAGAGCAACTATCGCTCCACTCTCCGTCACACCGAAGACGGTGAGACGCAGCTGAACTGTGGTCAGGCCCTGGGGCGGCACGCTGAAGATCATCGATTCGTTGAATATGGGACAGCGATCCTTGCGCTTCAGCGATGTGCGCTTCTTCAGCACCTTCTTGTCGTTGTTCATCAGATAGACCTAGACGAGCAGACGAGCCTAGGTGAAGAGTCTCAGTTTGGGCTCGCCGTTTCACTCACCTTCACAAAGACGTGCTGCAGTGCAGCAGACTGCTGATGCTCCGTGGCTCCGTTGTCCAGGTCCAGCTTCAAATTGCGTGCCTTGACCACAACTATGGTTAGGCGCTCCGCTGTGGGCAGATAGCTCAGCGAGAACATCAGCTCGCCCCAGCGGGCGTTGCATTTGCGTGAGTCCGAGAGCGGTATCCACGTGGTAATCGGCTTGGCCATCTCGCCGATCTCCATCTCCGCCTCCCCGATCAGAGTGTGGGCGGGCCCATTGTGGTACAAGTGGAACCAGAGCGAGTGCCTGCCCGCCTGTCGCTTCAGTCGAAAGTTGAAGCTCTCATTGTACGCAGGCGTCAGGGTCGACTTGACCACCTTGGGTGGGTGAGGAGCAGAGGGGATCGAGATGTACTCCTGGGCAGAAGTAATGCCTCGACTCTACTCACCTTGGTCTGCATGCCGCCCGCATGATCGGGCACCAGATAGATGCGCACAAATGTATCCAGTGAGTCCAGGCCCATGCTTAGGGGACAGATAAGTCCCTTGGCCTCGAGCACGCTGACCGTCAGCTCAAGCTGCTCCTCGCTGTGCCTGAGCAGCCCGAAAAGAGAGTTACATTTCGAGTGGTAATGCACCTGAGCGCTAATGACTTACTTCTCGTATTGCAGGCCGACGCACAGATACCCCGTGATTTGAGTGTATGGCTGATCGAGCTGGTCCAGCGATAAGGAGGACGCATCCGAGTTCACCGAATCACAGGAGATTGCGTGCTCCAGCTGCAGCCCGTCGATGGAGCCGTCCAGCGACACTTGCGAGCTGTTGCGCCTGCCTAGGCCCAAGCTAATGCTCGAATCCTGTCGCAGCAGCGAACGCCCGAAACTCCAGGTGGAGTTGCCGTTGCTATTGCCATTGCCAATGCCATTGCCATTGCCATTGCTCAATCCATTGCCGAGGTTCAGGCCGTGCCCGTTGGGCAGCTTGCGAAACAGATAGTCCTCCGAGATGGTCTTCTGCAGCATGTGCGGTCCCTTCACCCGCTGCGTTAGACCAGTGAAGGGGTTGTTGGTGTTGTGCAGCTTCAACAGGCGGCTGGAGAGGCTCTGGCCTTCGTGCACAAACGGATTTCCGTTGGCGCACGGAGTGGGCTTCGACTCGACTTTGGGTGGAGCTGGAAGCGGGGGTGCAGGTTGTGGCTCCGCCAGGGACTGGAGCTCAGGCTGACTCGGAGGCAGTTGCTCGACGGACTCGCATAGAAAGGGATTCGTGCTGGAATTGCGACGCTTCAGCGCGGGTGGACGGCGCTCCACCTTGGCCTCCATCGGATGGGGAGCAGGCGTGACTTCAAAGCTGCGATTGATGCCCTGCTGCAGCGAGATCTGTCGCTTGGCTATGGGTCGGGGTATGGCCGTCGCAGAGAGCGTCACGGATGCAGACGTCGTTAGTCGCGGAGCTGGCGGCGCCTCCAACGGCTGCGGCAACGCAGCAGCCGCAGCAGCAGCAGCAGCAGTCGCCGTGCGCAGGGGTGAGCGCTGCGAGGTGGACCGCGCCTCGGACGCTTCATTGAGCTGGGTGAAGGAGAAGGTAACGGTCTTGCTGCTGGGTCCGGCACTGTTCGGAGCGGGCGCCGGACGCAACGGCTGTGGAGGGATGCAGACATCCGCCTGGGGCAGATTCCACAACGGAGTCGTCGCGTCCACGGCATTGCCCAACAGCAGCTGCTGCTGCTGCTGGTGCTGGTGCTGCTGCTGCTGTTGTTGCTGCTGCAGCTGGAGCTGCTGCAATTGCTGCTGCGACCGATTATGATCGTCCTTGTCAATGGTGTCGAAGCGCTTGAAGCTGCCGCTGGTGCTCAGCAAAAACTCGGAGCCGGATTGAATCTGCGCAAGGGCGAAACAGTTAGAATAGTGAACCCAAGCCTCGACTCCACTGCTGCTACTTACGCTTGCCATGTAGCCATTGGGATGGAAGAGCTTGTGCTTGTGGTTGGACAGCCCGATTTTCTCCTCCTTGCTGGACCGCATGCGCATCCAGCTGGCGGCCCGTGGGCCCAGGCAGTGGCAGCCCAGCAGCACGCACATCAGCAGCAGCAGCAGCAACAGCGCCAGGCTGGTGAATGCCAGTGACAATGGTGACCCATCCATTGTATCCGCAGCCAGGTAACTTGCCCGGGTCAGGTCAGCCAGTGAAAGCAATTGCCAGTTCGTTCAGCAGCTGCTGCTGGTGCTCCCAGTCGACATTTCCCCCTCCGGATAAGAGCTGAAGTTAAAGTAAGCAAAGGATAACAACATGCAGAGGAAGCAGCAGAAATCGATGAATATTTTTCTCCTTCCTTTTCCCTTGACGAGCAACAGACATTCGGGCAACTCCTGCCCACTCAACACTTAGCAGCTCCTTCAATGACTACTTGCTGCGGTTGCCAGCTCAAAGCAATCTCTTCTGGGCTGTCCTCACTCTGTCAGATAATAATTTCAAAGCGATTTCTTTCTCCTCCTTTACCTGGGATACGTCATCTTGTTATATTGCCTGCACCTTCCCCAATCCATCCCCCACCATGACTTTTGGTCGATTTATTTTTAGTCCATAAACTTTTACACTTTTATCTCTAGGCAGCATCTCTTCTTCAGTTCGCTCTCTCTCCCTCTCTCTCTCTTTCTCTCAGCGCGCCTGCATTTCTTGGACTTCGCTTTGCTATTTTCTCAGACAATTCGTTCCTAGCTCAATAGCTCTTGATTGGTTTCTCTTGGACATTTTATAGTCTTTCGGGAGAGATCTTCCTACATCCATGCAAAGGGACAGCCCCTTGAGCACGCGCTGAGTTCCACTTGGCACAGTTTCGCGTTCCGTCATACAAAACTTTTCATGGGAAAAACGTTGAGTGGAGGCCGGTGCGCAACGGAGACAGCGATAAAGACAAAGCTAAAGATGGCCACAATGAAAATGAAACGAGTGACAGGCGACGACGACGACGACAACGACAACGACGACGTCGACGTCGACACTTTCATCTAGCATCGCCTTACGGCCAGAGCTGTCCCCCGCCCTGCCCAGTGGGGGGAAGATGGTATCACGCCCTGCCAGCTCGTATCATCGGCGATAATTGTGTGCGGCAGGTGTCGCTCTCCATTTCTATTTTCACTTCTATGCATTCCCACCCCTCCGCCCTCCGCCCTGCACCGCCCGCCCCTACCCCAACACTTGTTAACTGACAGCTGACAGTTTTTTGATTGAATTTGTAACCAGAGCTGCAGCATTTCCACTTCAAAGGCCAAACATCCGCCTGCGGGCAGCAGCCAACAAAATTATTATTTCCCATATTTCCCGCTGGCCACAAATGCCACAATGCCAACCCCCCCAGGTCCAAGACACCCCCGAGCATCCCCATCTCAGTTTATACTCATATTTATCATCTCGATGAAGGCTTATATTGCATATGTCTGACCTGAACTATTTGCTCAATTGCTTGTCATTCCCTTTCCGCGTCACTCAAATGGATTCTGATTGGAATGAGGCAAGCTGTTTGCACTTCCAATTAGCATTAGCAGTTATAGTTGCTTGTTATACGGCTGTGGTTGTTATACGACCCTATAACAGATCATACTTTGCACGCCGGCCATTCCGTATCTGTTATACATGCATGTACGTACGCATATGTATGTGTGTGAGTGTGTGTGTGTGTGTGGGAAACAGAGCTAGGCTCGGCCATTTGCAGCTGACATCATCTGCTCATAATCTTCTTGCTCTGCCTCTTCGCACTGAGTGCCCATCAGGCTAATGCGGCGCATTTCCACAAGGGGGGAGGGGCGGTGCACAGAGAGAGAGAGACAGGGAGAGGGAGAGGGAGGAGTGTCAGCCGCCAAGTGGCCCCGTTTCGCACTTAACTGCCAAAAATTTTGCAGGCGGCGGCACATTGCCTTAATTATGCAGCAACATAAATGCATTATAATTAAATAAGCATTTAATGAGCTGCACTCATACACACACACACACACACACACACGCATGCACAGCTATAAAACCAAAGTGCAAATGAGCGAGAGGCAAAGATGGCGGCCATTTTGGCAAGGAGCTGCAGAACTGTTTGCAGCAACAACGAGGCTTTTTTCATTAACCTACTGCGAGGTCATTCCACTGTGCACACAGTGTCACATATATATGCTGTGTGTGTGTGTGTGTGTGTGTGTGTGTGTTGCATAAATACAACTTATCTATTTGATTTATTTGGCAGCCACAGACAATGCAGCTGGGGCGTGAGGTGGGCGTGGGCCGAGTTCTTTGGCTTTCGCCGAGGCAAGTGACCTGCTTTTTTCGGACAGTTGGTCCAATTGGCAGCCGAAATGAATGTTGGTCACGTCAGACTGTTCTAGCTAACGGGCCCAATACAGCAATATAGCACGCTCACACACACGCACACACACACACAGACAGCTATTTAAAAGCGAAAGTCGGAGATTGTTACAAAAAGGCAGCGAAAGTCAAAGCAATCAAAAGTGATAGAAGAAGAAGAAGAAGAAGAAGCAACAGCAGATAACGCAAAATTGGAGCATGTTGGCGGACGCAGCTCACACACACACACACACACACTCACACACATACGCGCACTCGCATGCACACTTGAGCAATTACATAGCGGAAACTGCAAATACACACACACATATATATATATATATATATATATATATATATATATATAAATATATATATATATATATAAATGCATATATATATATATAGGTATATGTTTAATATAATATATTTCTTATTTTATTTTTTATATTATTTCTTCTTAATTTATAATTTTTATTTTATTTTTTTCTCACACTGAATTACCTTTGATTTTCACTTGGTTTTTTTTTATTTAAATTTGTTTTTCTTTTCTTTTTTTCGTTGACTTTGATTTGCTTTCAAATTGCGCTACACAAATATCACAGGGCGCCACAGGCAAAGTAACTGTAAATGCTATTTCCCTTTTTAGTTTGGCCGCAACGCACACTTTGCGCACGCATTAACAACACTAACAATAACAAAACAAAAAGAAAAAAAAAATAGCCGCGATGCTGCTGGGGGCCCTCAGCAGCAACAACAACAACAACGCCAATGACTACGACAACAGGAATCAGATGTGCAACAACAATAACAAACGCGCGAGCAGCGGCAGCGTTAGCAGCAGCAGCAGCAGCAGCAGCGACTACAAACACAGTTGCGAGGGGCCAACTGACAGCCAACGAGGGCAGCGTCCACGGCTTGGTTGTCCCTGCTGGACGACATCCCGCGGCCAACTGAGAAGGAAAGCGCGCCCGAAAACAGGCTACAGTTGCTGCTCAGCTAACGCGCACATGTGCGCTCACCATTGAAAGAGCTTTTGCTGAGCGCTCTCTCTCTCTCTCTCTCTCTCTGCGTTGCTCTCTTAAGCGACGGGTTCTGGTCTGCGATTTATACCTATTTTGTGTGGCTTGTGTCCAGGCTTTTGGGACACGTTACACTTGCTATAAAATCGTATTGGTTGATAACTTGACTAGCTGATGTGGACTGTAAGGTGTTCAGTGGCTCCACAATAGACGACTTTCTAAGAACTTAACGGCTATGCTTAACAGACGTTCACTTAACGAAATGTTATTGAAATTAAGCTTATTTAGACATACACATCAGCGCAGACATCAACCGCAACAGCGCATTTTTTTCAAATTAATTTGTTCAAGTCGATTTCTTAATTATAATTAATTTTATTAAAAAAAAAATTATAGAATAAGCCGTTTTTAGGTGTATACAATTGAGTATAATGTGGCAGACCTCAGCACGACTACAGGGCGAGTCAAGTTCAGTGACAGCTGCAGCTGTCAAATGATGCAAAAACAATTTAACTCAAACATAGCATACTTTAATGGGCGACAGACAATGGCACAGGGTGACGAATGTTTAGCGGAACTTTCATGCTAGCTTGCTAGCATGCTTAACACAAGCATAGGACGACTGAAGTGATGCATAATTACATTATTAAATGATATAGAGTGCCTTAATTACTGGCAATAGTTCCGTTAATATCTAAAATAGGTTAAAATGTACAGAAAGTCTTGCACCTTTTATGTTCATTCGAGTAGGCGACTGCTGACAAGCACACAGCTTATCTGAAACTCGTTTTTGTAATTTTTGTTAAATCGTGAATAAAAATTGTACCAAGGCCGCGTTAGTGGCAAAAACTTGTACAGTGTCTTTTTAAAGACACGGTGAAGACAATAATACTGTGCATTTCGCAAATTAATTGTTTAAGTGAAATTTGTAAGTCGGGCTCCGGCCGCTTGCCAGCGACCGCTGGTTGGTGTCCACGGAAGTCGCACTGGCTGATTGTTGTCCAAGGAAGGTCAACATACTCTTGGGAAGTCGCAAACTTGGCAGCACCAAATTTGTGAATCTTGCCCAAAATGGATGGAGGCTCATCTAATCAACCCCAGCTTAATAGCAAGCAGGACAGGTCTGAGATGATGAGGAAAATAGCTGGTGCGTCGCCTGCAGAGCTGCGCACCCAACTGGCCGAAGAGCAATTGAAAGCAATTCAAGAGGCAAGAAGTAAAATGGGTTTGGTCGCAACAAGCACAAACACCATCACCACGACCACACTATCATTTTCTAATACTAGCTGCACTGCTAGCTATTCTTCTGGGAGCATATGTTCTACTGTCCTTGTTTCTAGCGCCGCATCTTCTTGCGCAAGTGTGGCTGCTATCCCTTCGCAAAAAAAGAAAGACTGCACTTTCCAATCTACTAAGCTGACTATCTCGAAAAAACATAAAAAAGCGGACAAACTGTCAAAAACAATCCGCAAAATGAAGCCAGCCCAACTTAGCTCAAATGTTGGGAGCCTAACCAAAAGCCCTGCTGCCTCCTCGGCAGCTAATTATAGCAATCGCTTTGCAGCTTTGGCTGAAGAAGCCGAATCCCTAATGGATATGGACGAAGAAGTTCAAGAGAGGGAAAATGAAAGCATCCAACAACCTGTTCGGGAGGAACAGGAAAAGAAAATACCTAAACCTCCAGCTATTTGCGTGCCGCAGGTTAATAATATGATGAAATTTGAGGCAGCGTTAAACTCTGTTATCGCGGATACTGAGTATGATATACGCACATCCAGATCTGGAATCTCGCGTATTTACACAAAGAATTCAAACGCTTTTAGATCTGTCGTTGACCTGTTAACAAAGCAAAATTGTCAATTTTGGCATCATCAACTAAAAGAAAATTCACCATTTAGAGTAGTCATTAAAGACTTACACCCCAACGTATCAAAACAGCGAATTGAACGCGCTTTTACTGATCGGAACCTCACAGTACTGAACATCTACTGTCCCAGGAAACGAGACTGGCACAATATTGAGATCAGTAAAGAGGATGATGAATTGAATGATGCTAAGACAAGACAAAGCATGTTCTTTGTTAATTTAAAGAAGACGCCAAATGTTGCTGAGGCTTTTAAAATAACTCATATCGGAACGCACAGAGTTTCAGTATTAAAAGCAAAACCCAACAGGGAAATAGTCCAGTGCTTCAGATGCCAAGACTACGGACACACGAAAAATTATTGCCTCAAAAACCCAGTTTGTGGAAAGTGTTCTGGTGATCATTTTACTGGTTCTGAGAATTGCCAGCTAAAGTCTAGTGAGACTTCCATTTGTGCCAATTGTGGAGACAACCACATTTCCAGCTATAAAGGCTGCACAGTCAGAATCCAGCTAACCAGTAAGCTAAAGCCTGATGCACGATTGCCCAAGCACGGACTGCCAAACAATAACAACCATGCAGACATTCAGGGTTCTAGAGCGCAATTTATTTCAAACGCCACTGTTCAGAAAGGCTTTTCTTATGCGGATAATTTCAGGCCCAAAGCAAATCAGCAACATATTTCCAGAACACAAGTGTCCAGGTCGAACATCAATGCCGATGAACGAGAATACGACAACAAATTTAACCTTTTAGAAAAGGCAATATCAGATCTAAATGCAAGAATGGATCAAATGTTCAAACTTATCCAGGAAACAATGGAAGCAAACAAAGCCTTTCGTGTCCTGGTTCAGAAACTCATTTCAAAATGATCAATTCGATTTTAAAAATCGGATTGTGGAACGCAAGAGGATTGGTCAAAAGCAATAACGAGCTGAGACTTTTCCTTGATGCTAAATCAATTGATGTGATGTTGGTCACAGAGACGCACATGCGCCCAGGCCTTAAAATTTTTACACCTGGCTACAACCAATATTACGCAAATCACCCCAGTGGTACCGCGAAAGGAGGATCTGCTGTGTTAATAAAATCTAACATTGTTCATGACGCAAATGAACCCATTTCAAACAATAATATTCAATCGGCTAGTTTGAGTTTGATGACAAACATCGGAAGCGTCAAAATAGCATCGATCTATCTTCCTCCCAACGAACCCTGGAGTGAAAATGACTTTAAGGTACTACTTCGGTCCCTGGGAAACCGGTTCATTGCAGGAGGAGACTTTAATGCAAAACACCAATGGTGGGGTAATGTGCGGAGTTGTTATCGTGGAAAGCGGCTGCAAGAGGCCATTGCTAGTGGTACGTGGCAAATCCTAGCAACGGGAAAACCTACTTTCTATTCATTCAACACCCTGCTTACTCCCTCTGCACTGGACTTTTTCATTTTTAACGGGTTCGCTGCTAACAAGCTATCTGTCCAGCTGCATCATGAGCTTTCGTCGGATCACTTGCCGGTCGTAGCGACTTTGCATCAATCACCACAGCTTAGACCTATGAGGCAATACATCCTTGCACCTGGAGCTCGCATTAATGAATTTAGGACAAACTTAGAGAGCAGAATTCATCTTAACACTCAAATAGACAGCGCTGCTGACATAGAAGATGCTATTGCAATATTTATGCGAAACATATCTTTGGCTGCATCATACGCGACCCCAGAAAATGTACGTCATACAAGACAGCACCCCCAGCATGTGCTGCCCCCAAACGCTGCTGCATTACTGAGAATGAAGAGAAGGCTGAGGAAAGAGTATGTGAGAACGGGAGATATACGCGTCCACCAGATTTATAAAAGAATCTCCAATCGCGTACAAAAAGTCCTCGCTAAAATCAAGCAACGCAGTATTGATCAAATGCTGGAAAATGCTGGCCCGGATGCGTCTTCTAACTACTCCCTTTGGAAGCTCACGAGTCGTTTCAAAAAAATTTCGGCTCCTAAAGTACCGATTAAGGATACGGCAGGTAGATGGTGCTACTCCAGCCAGCAAAAAGCTGATACATTTGCAGACAGCCTACAACAGCGATTCATGCCGTTCAACTTCACCGACGATGCTACGCGAAGAACTGTTGAACTACAGCTGGATATGCCGTTCCAGATGACTCTGCCTGTACGGCCTGTCACACTGGAAGAGGTAATAAATATTGTTAGGAATCTGAGGGTTAAAAAATCTCCTGGAGAGGATAGGCTGGATAACAGAACACTCAAGCTCCTACCCAAAAAAGCTCTCTTGTTTATAGTGCTAATTCTAAACAGTATGCTCAGGCTGGGACACTTTCCAAACATTTGGAAGACAGCGCAGATAAAAATGATCCCAAAGCCTGGAAAGAGTCCTAGTGAAATAGATGGTTATAGGCCAATAAGTCTTATTCCTGCCTTAGGAAAGATGGCCGAAAGAGTGATCCTTGACCGGATACTGCAACTTGAAGCAGTCAAGCAAAGAATCCCTAACTGGCAATTTGGATTCAGGAGAGGTCATGGTACTCCGGAGCAGCTTCACCGTGTGGTTAATTTTATCCTGGACGCTTTTGAACACAAGAAGTATGCAGTTGCTGTCTTTATGGACATAAGACAAGCGTTTGACAGAGTCTGGCATGATGGATTACTGTTCAAACTTAGAAACGTTCTCACTCCACAATTATACCAGATTGTCAGCAGCTTTCTACGAGATAGAAGCTTTAGGGTTGACGTTGATGGCATAAAATCGTCAAAAAGGCCAATATGCGCAGGCGTGCCTCAAGGTAGCGTTCTCGGCCCTACCCTGTATACTCTGTTTACAGCCGATATGCCGTCACATAGTGACATCACAGGAGTAAACCGGAACAATGGACTGATAGCCACGTATGCCGACGATACAGCCGTACTGACAAGTAGTACCTGCATCAATAAAGCTACAGAGTCATTGCAGCAGTACGTGAACACTTTTGAAGACTGGACTCGAAAATGGAACATTGGAATTAACGGGAGCAAATGCGCAAACGTTACGTTTACCACAAGGACTTTAAACTGTGGTCGCATTAGCATGCAGGGTTCAACGCTACCGCACAAAAGAAGCCACAAATATCTGGGCGTAGTGTTAGACAGAAGGCTTACTTTTAAAATGCACACCACGATGGTCAAAAAGACTGTAATGTCAAAAAGCGCAAAGATGTCATGGCTTCTTAAGCCGACCAATAAATTGTCACTGTACAGTAAAGTGTCAATTTATAAAGCAATACTCAGTCCCATATGGAGATATGCGCTTCAAGTCTACGGAATTGCGGCAAAATCAAACCTCGATAAAATAAGAGTTACACAAGCAAAAATCCTCCGGCAAATTTGCAATGCTCCCTGGTACATGCGTACCAGGGACATTGAAAAAGATCTCAAGGTCCCCAAAGTTGGAGACGTAATGCAAAAGGTAGCTACTAGCTACCTTGCAAGACTTGAAGGCCACCCAAACCCTTTGGCGAGAAGGCTTAACAAAGGAGCCAGAAAAAGAAGACTTAAGAAGTGCCATCCACAGGACCTCCCTGCGAGGTTCCTATAAAATAATATTTCATATATATATATATATATTGTTATTGTTGTTTATGTTAATTGTTATTGTTATTGTTAATTTTGTAGTTATTGTTATTAATTAATTGTTAATTTCTGTAGTGTTCTACTGTAAATAATTGTATCTTTATGTTCAACTTGTTAAGCTGCCAATTGGGCAGCAGAAAACTTGTTAAATAAATGTAAATTAATTTTTTGAAAAAAAAAAAAAAAAAAACCTTTTATGTAGCATACGTTTATGGGCCTTGCTTGGACCAATGAGAAGAGGGCAACTGAGATAGTGATCCTCATGCACAGGGTAACTCATGTGTGTATTGACACTTTCACATCCAAATCTAGCGAGTAGAGCTTTCAATGAAATTTGAGCCACCCGATGATGATGATGATGATTAAGCAAAATCGTTTTATATGCTAAATACTTATTTTTGCTGGAGAGGATTCACTTCGCTCTCGCTCATGGTATGTGTGTATGCGTGTTTGTGTCTAACTGCAATCAATTGTGCTCAATAAAATATAATTCCCAAATGCAAAAATTTAGCTTTGTTTAATTTTCTTTTGTTTGTCGTGGATTTAGGAACAACATCAACAACAACAACAATCGGGAGCAGCAGCAGCAGCATCCATAAGTACATAATGCGAAAGCAATTGAAACAAATTTGTATAATTCGAGTGGCTGTCCGAAAAGTTGAAGAGTCAAAGTAAATAAATTGCGCAAATTCAAATTGTGCGAATAAAGCGAGCCGAAATAATAACACAAAACACAAAACACAATAATGGGAAATGGGGAAATGGTAAATTATTTCAATGCAATTTCAATTGAATTTCTGGCAACGACCAGCACCTCCCCTTCGCCCCGCCAATCCTTAGGCTAACTTTTTTATCGCAAGTCAGTGATGGCAGCTCCGGTTCGATTTCGTGAATAAGTTCATTTCCGCGACTCATTATATTTACTAGTTCAAGTGAACTCCCCCCCACCTCGTTTGTAAGCAACTCATGAAGTAAATAGAGCAATTCCCTTACAAAAATATCCTTAGCAGTAACAGCGCTTGCAATGGAACTGAACAGCGCAGCTTTAATGCATATCAATTTATGGCCAAATTTTGATACACAGAGAAAGCTGTTCGGAAATGCAGCTGAATTTACATTGAAATCTGTTTGCCATTGCGGACAGCGGACGCCAAAGTTTTAACTGAGTGGGAATTTCGTACAAATTATTCGCATTATTATTCGCATTGCACACAGGGTGGGTGGGGTGAATGTGTCAGGGGAAGGGAAAGTGGAAAGTAGAAAGTGAAATGGGAATGAGAAGGAGCATGGCAACGGGTATTCCAACTGCTGTTTGCTGCCAATTAAGGCAATTTTAACTTTAAGCCAAAATGTGGGAATAGCCTTAATGAATCCAATGAATGCCAGCTAATTACAATTGCAATTATGAATATGCCATTCAAAGTGCCAGCTTCATCTGCGTGTGGCTTCCATACGATTTATTTATATACATTTCAATTTTATTATATAATTTTAGTTGTTTAGTTTAGCTATCATCAAGCTTCTCCTGTGTGGTCTTCTAAATGGGATCACACTTAACACCCTGTGATGCAATTATGAATGTATGTGGCAACGCCTCAGAAGCCATGGACTGAAATAAAAAGATTTACACTGGCAGGCATAAAGGCAAAACAAAATATAGCAAATGCCAAGTAACAGTTCAGCTGCACACACACACACAGACTTTCTATCTCTCTCAAACACACAGACTCAATAAAGTTTAGCATAGTTATTAAAATCAACAGCAATAAATTAGCATGCTTTGCGTTTTATCGTATCAACATAAATGCCACCAACAAAGTGCTCTGTGTGTGTGTGTGTGTGTGTGTGTGTGTGTGTGTGTGAGTAGCAATGGCAAAGAGGAACTGTGAACAGAAATGCATAGACAAGACACACTTTCTCACACACACACTCTTCCTCTCTCCTCCTCTCGCTCACTCTTACTCTGTTTGTAGCTGTCTGTCTGAATAGCTGAAGAGGAGCAAGTGTGCATAAACAGCTAAGCCTACACGTACTCTGCCTATTGCCTTCTCGCTTGTCTCGCGTCTCGTGTCTCGCTCAGCGCCGCATTAGACGAAGACGCAAATAGCAACAAAAACAAGAGCAAAGCTGATCGCATTTTTGGGCCAAAACACAAAATGCACATAAATCAGGGCAAAAGCAAAGAGAACTCGAGCCAAGAGCTAAAATCCAGTTTAACACCCGCCCAGCCCCAAAACAATTTTGCTGATGACGAACGGACTGGGCACTGGCCGAATACATACATACATAAATATGTATAGAAAAAGACAATTTTTACTACATTCTTGCGTTTCACACGAAATTTATGCAAAATAATTGTCAACAATGTGGCAGAGCACGAGTAGGAAGAGAGGGGCTGCAGAAGTAAGTCGTGCCCAAGCTCTGACCCAGTGCGATAGTTTGACTAGAGATGAGCGGACCAGGGCCACGACACGACATGCTCACCGATAATCACAGGCACGAATTCAATTTATATATTTTAGTATGCGTCTATATTTATATAAATAATTATATAAATTATTATTCAATTATTTCCTAACTTTGCATTTATTACACACTAATGTGTGAATGTTTATGCAGCTTCCGGTTTTTATTTAAGTGTGAAAGGATCGAGTATCTATGTATGTATCAGCTCTTGTTTCATGCTCTCCACCCTCCTTTTGCTTCTCCTTATCGCCCACTTTGGCACTTGCTCCTTTGTGGCTGGTGCAGTGCAGCACAATGCGAATGCGATATTATCTTGACATTAATTGCATAATAAAGCACTTTTAATTAGGTTTTCGCACAGTACGCGAACGCGCCCACAGTGCAGCAGGGTCAACGTAATGGAACACCAAAAACGGGGGCGGTCGACACGCCCATGCGTAGAGCGCCAAAATTCAAGCGGGGGCTGGGGCTGGGACAGGGGCTGGGGATGCTGAATTCGCTAAAGCCGAAGCCAAAAATTGCAGCTAAAGCGGAAGAAACTCATTTAAAGCAAATAAGTGCCACGACTGATCGACTATCTGATACCTCGCACACATCAAATACCTGAAATTGTTCTCCAACTATATATTTATATTACATAATTTAGTGCCTGACAGCTTAATTTCGAGTCTATAACTGTAAATGCGCATGTGGGTGAAACTCCCCATTGCACCCAGTTCATTACATGAGAGTATTCAAAATTATCACCCGAAGAGAACCGCTTGAATAGGTGGGGGGCAACGACAAACTTTGGTTTTTGCATTTCGTATGATTTGTTGTTGTTGTTGTTGTTGGTATTGGCCAACAGTTTGGCAGAGCGTTTTTGCCTTAATGCGCAACTGTCGACCAAAACTTGAAGCAGCAAAAATTTTGGATGCAACGAGTCCCCCCACACACCGTTTGGCCCGGCTCTGGCGTATACGCAATGTCATGTCGGTTGGGCGACCTTCAGAGGCCGCAGCCACAGCCACGAGAGGACAAAGCGGGGCGGGCGGGGCAGGCAGTGAGGCAGTCAGAGCGCAGTTTGTGCTTCAATTATGCCAAAAATGCGCACTGACACGTAAAAATAATGCATACTTCAAGGCGGTGGGCGGTGGGTGGTGTGCATAGTGCAGCTACAATGGAGGCAGCCGCAGTCGCCGAGTTGACAATGCCAGTCGAAAGACGAAGCGCAGCCATGGGGCAATGGCAATGCATATAACATTTTAATTTCCTGCTTATTAGGCAACCCCCGCACACGAAAACCCACACACATACATACACACACACACACACACACACACAAAGAGATGCGGTGAAGATACGACGTGTGCATGTGCGTATGTGCGCTTGCATTTCGCCTTGGCGACAGGCAGTTGCGCCCATTCTCAAATGCTGCCCCTATGGGCAACCCTTACACATCTTTCGGGCCATGCGCAGTTTTTCATTACACGGCTTCTGCTGTCCATTGCAGCGGAATTTTGGACGCGCCTGCTCCTGCCCCTTGGCCAGCGTCTGCCTCTGTCTCTGCCTCTGCCTCTGCCTCACACATATAAATCACCAGCGCAAACACGCACACACATAGGCAGGCGAAAACACTTAACGAAACGTTCCCAGTCCACTCCACATTCGTTAAGAAAATAATATTGCCAGATCTGCAAAAATTCCAACTTTGCGATCGCGAAGAATATTATTATTTTTAATATTATTAACAATACCAATATATTTTAATAATATATTTAAAATTGCAATAAACTAGAAAAGAACAAATAACAAAATTATGAACTATTTCTTTTAGCATGATACGTAGTTTTTCTTGAAGTGCATGCACACACATAAAGAGAGAAAAGGAGAGAAAGAGAGAGAAACAGCCAAGGAGTCGAGTGACCACAGCCGTTGGGAGCGGAGGCATTGGAAATTTTGATAATTGAATTTACACGTGAATGATCACATCTTTAAGCCTTTGCTCTGGTTTATTGCACTGGCTGTAGACGGAGCCCATATGCCGCATTGTTTGGCTTGTGGAAGCTCTGACCAGATTGAAATTGTTCGATTCGTGAATTGCGCCAAAGGCCAAAAGGCGGATGGCCAAAACCAAAGCCACGTAATTATGATCACAAATTGATTAGGGCCCATTGGGCAAGAGTTGCTCCCTGTGCTGCTGCTGTTGATACTACATATTGAGACAATTGGGTCATATTACTGGTAGTCCGACATGGTCATATACAATGTACAAGGAATAGCTTATACATATGTACGTATAGGTACATATACCCATGCATACATACATACGTATATATGAGTGAGGAGTGCAATACATGTTAAGAATAACAGAAATGTTTGTAACTCGCAAAAAAATGAGAATGGCCGAATATGTTATACTCTGCTGTCAGTTACTCGCAATTAATGGCACACAAACACACACACGCATACACACACACACACACACACACATACACACCCACTCACACCATGTTCCTGAGTCTTCGCCCTTTCTTATAGTTGTTCATTTTAAATGAGTGTCAAAACCAAATTAAAGAGGGGGATAGCGCTACGAACCGCGATCGCCTGCACGATGCAGAGCGAGATGGCAAATTCTTGCTGATCGTCTAACCCTTTCGCACTCTAGCGGAAGCAAAGCGAGCTGCAGTTAACATGTCTATTAATTTGCCTAAAATGTAGTACAGCTCTTAGCATAAACAAAAACAACCGCAACGTGTGATTGATGACACAATCAAAGCCGAGGTACCTGCAGGAAGCCACAGCCATCTGCTTGAGAGGCAGACGGCAGCAACAGCAGTAAAACGGATGAGGAAACGAGCAAATCGTTGGAGCAAGAGAGCGGCGGGGAAGCAGAATGAATAAAACAGAGCGCAATATGTAAGACGAATGCAGCTGTGCGAAAGACCGAGATGGGGACAGTAGTCAGCTTTGCCAAATAGAAAATGGATTTCGCTATTAATTTCGCTGACAAGGCGACGCAGAAGAAGCAGGGCGACGACGCGGGCAGGTTGACAGCATCAAAAGTAAGGAAATGCTACTGACAGCAGCACGTTCTAGTGTGTATGTATGTCTGGGGTTTATATGCACGCCTGCAATGCGCTGCAACAAAAATGGTGCCCAAGCATGTCAGCGTTGCCGGCTTTCGCTTTTATGGCGGACACACCTATTTATAAAAGGGATTTGCAGCATTTGCGGCTAAGCAAAAGTAAAATTGAAAAAAAAAAAAATATACGAACTGCAACTTGGTCTTTGTTGCGGTTTTTTTTTTTTTTTTTTTTGTGTTCTATGCACACAATAAAGTGTGGTACAGTGAAAGCTGCTTGAAGCAAAAAACATTGTTTTAGTAGTTTTTCTTTTATTTCGACCTATTTCAATATTACAATATTCTTAATTAAGCATTTAAGTACCTAAATGTTTCTATTATCATTTACAATGTACATATTTATTTATTTTTATTGTTTTATTTGTTATGATTTTTGAAAGAAAAGAGTATCATGTAGCCAGTGTTCACCGTATCGCTGTCCTCTTTCGAGTCTTTTCACAGCTATGCAAAATATTTGCACAAAGCAAGCTCAAGCACATTCAAACACACAAACGTCTAAAATTAACATAATATGCAAACAGCAGTCAGCGTTTATGTAGCCTACAGAATTACAGGATCAGGGATCGGAGGCATCAAGCACGTCTAGCCAATTTGCGTTCATGATAGCGTGCCACAGCGTCTTCAAATGCCTCACCTACAGTTCGCTTTCGCCAAATGTAGCTGCGATCTATGGGTTTTCTGACAACTGGCTCCACTTCCGTCTCCATAGTGGCATTGTCCACCCCCACCCCATGCTCTGTAGACTGCTGCTGCTGTTGTTGCTGTTGCGGTTTGCGCTCAGATTCTAGAGCAGAAGGCTTGTCCTTCTCTGCGGCATCTATTGCCAGCGCTGGCTTGGCTTCCTCTTTATCGCTGTTTGGCTTCGTTGTGGGCTGCTCTTCCTCGTCGCTGGAGTCGTCAATGCTAAAATCTGAATCGGCATCAATATTGTTGGATAAGTGAGCCTTTGGTGCTCCTGTTTTGCTGTCAGCAGTGGGAGAAGTCGCTGTAGCTGTATTATCATCATCATCCAGCGAGGAGCGTTGCCTTCTATAACTGCGCTGTTTAACTGAACTGGTTATTTGTCCTTCTCGCTTGATTGGCTTATAGGCCACCTCCTCTGTACTGGGCGCAGTTTTGGGCTTAGTTACTGTCTGCTGTGTGCCCAGTTTCTGTTCATATAAATGCCTGTAGAAACCATCCAGATCCTTTTGCTTAGTCACATCACCAATAGCTTCTAAATACTCATCGCGTGCGTCCTGCTCCTGCAACTGTCGTATTGACTCGAGCTTTTTACGATACGCTGCAGTCACATATGTATCCTTGTCCTTATACATTTCGCCTTCGGCTTCGCGATCCTTTTGCACTTGTCGTTCGATGCGTAGTTCGTTCTCCAGTTTACGGCGCTCCGCATGCTCCAGTAGGCGACCAATGTATTTGGCTTTGCGTGGCTCCAGCTTTTTTGTCTCTTTGGCCTCCTCGCGTTTGTTGTCCATGTCATCGTACAGCTCGTCATACTGGAATATAGTCGGATCCTCAGCTAAGGCTTTCTCCTGCATATTTCTTGCCACACGACGTTCCATTAGACTGGGTCCACTAACCACGCCGGCTTTGCTGGTGGGCCGCTTTTGGGGACCAGTTGTATCATGATCACTAACTGAACTGCTACTGCTCTCATCGAAGATGCTAGGCTTTGTTGGTGGCCGTGGCAGCCTCTCGGGTTGCCTCTTTTGCTGTCCAGGTATTATCAAACCAAACCTATGAAAGAATAAGTAAATTAATATATTTTTATTTTAAATAAACATAAATATTCACTGTTTTGACATTGTGTTGTTCCAGCTATAGTGTTGACAAATGCTATTATCAAAACTAGTGTAGAGCAATCCCTTTATTGTAGTCAAAGCACCCCTGCGCTAGTAGCAACTCTGTGTGTGTACCCACCACTGACAGCTGCAGCTGTCAAATGCGGCAAGATGGACTTCCTCTTTTCCGATACGTTCGCGGTCGTGTAAATTTGTGTTGAAAAACCACAAAATTAAATCTTAGGTAATCTACGTGAAATTTTGCCGAATTTCTTGTTAGAAACTCAGCAAATACTACAAATTTATTTTTTGCTCAATATGCGCTATGGATTTTGTGCGCGTGTCTTGAAAATTATGTGCAAAAAACTACGACATTTACATTTTTTTTATTGTGTATGAAACAAAAGTTAAATATGTGTAACAGTCAGTACACCGCCATACATTGGCCGAACGTACAAATCTAAAGATAGCATTTAAAAACAATGCTATTTCAATTGCAAAACTATTTTTTTTAATATATTTTTTTCTGTTTTGTGAAGAAATTTACAAAAACCCGTCTTTAGCGGTCATGTTTGATGGCATCAGCTGTGCTTTTGCTTTTGTTGTTCATCTTAGAACTACGACTACTTCAATGTTTACTGGGTATTTGCAGTGCAATAGCAAATGCCCAAAAAGTCGCAGATAAATGCTGCCGGGCATTTGTCAAACTTTGGCATTGTTGTTGTTTACATGGTCGATCACACAGTTCTCAATGCAATGGTGCAAACACTGCTCATACTTAAGTGAACTGTCGTCAGGAGGTAGAAAGGAGACTTTGACACACACGACATATTTTCAAGACGCCGTACTTGCACGTGCTTTATTTTTTCATACTATTTTTTGTAATTGTGTAAAGAGGCAACTAATTTGATTTTAATTGCAGCCATGGTGCGTATGAACGTATTGGCCGATGCCCTGAAGTGCATTAACAACGCCGAGAAGCGAGGCAAGCGCCAGGTGCTTTTGCGCCCCTGCTCCAAAGTCATCATTAAGTTCCTGACTGTGATGATGAAACATGGCTATATCGGCGAATTCGAGATTGTCGATGATCATCGCTCCGGCAAGATCGTTGTCAATCTAACCGGACGTCTGAACAAATGCGGCGTCATTTCTCCACGTTTTGATGTGCCCATCAACGACATCGAGAAGTGGACCAACAACCTGTTGCCCTCTCGCCAGTTTGGCTATGTCGTTCTGACCACATCCGGAGGCATTATGGATCACGAGGAGGCCAGGAGAAAACATCTTGGTGGCAAAATCCTTGGTTTCTTCTTCTAAATGCAGAGCAGTAGGACAAGCCAACAACATCTAAGGCTATTTTTGTGTGTGTGGGGAGTTGAAATATGTAAAAGTTGTTTTATTTCCCCGTCGCGATAAATGATAAAAGAAAAATATACGTTTCACGTTCATTTGAACAAAAAATACCAACATCGTTCATTCAAGACATAAAAGAATGTTCCAATAAGAAAACGCGAAATAAAATGATGAATACATAATTTTTAAATAACATTCCATTTATTTTTAACAAACAGACAAGCTCTTAAGTAAATTTATCTGTAAACAATCTCTGTGTCTCAAGTATGTTGTAGTTTGTGTGCACATGTTTCCTAGAGATTTATGTTGAAACTAAAGAATGTGTTTATGAAAGTATAATCTAAACAAGGAGATAAACCATCTATTATCTGAGTTGATTTATATTATATAAATTTCGGAGTTTAATATTGTCAAAATATTATGAAATCGTTGCCACTAATTGAGGTAGGAACAAACTGTTCTTTTGGCATTATCTATGGCCCATTTCAACATATATTGACTAAAATTGTGTGAGCTCATAGTTACAAGGCAACTAAACTAACAATATCAATTTAAAATCATAATTTCATGTATTAGTTGGCAAACTGTATTCAAGCTAAGTTAGCAGTTCGCTAATTAATCGGCCAGTGCGAATTAAAGAGCTGCATACTTTCAGGCACTATCACTTATCGATAATCAACTAATCGTTAATTTGATTAAAAGTCGTTAGATTTCCATTACAAAAAAAAAAAAAAGAAAATAAAAAGTGCCAATTAGTTGACACACGCAAAGGACCTCAATCAATAGTCAATTTATAGTAATGAAATAGGGATTAGGCACATTTGAAATAGACAGGCAAAAACAATAAAGCATCGTCATTGCCGCCAGCGTTGCGTGTTGTACAGAAATAGTTATCTAGATTGATTTATATCAATTAGCTAGATTTATCAATAAAATCGAACGGTAGCACACGCCTAACGGTACTTAACATCTTGTCCAAGCGTGGGTATGGTTAAGTAGACCATATGTACGTGTACGAATGCTCATATTTAATTATAATAATACGCCAGATTAGGGACTCAAAATTGAAGGCCCAGAATACACGCATACATCTGTATATATATACATATATATGTCTGTATACCCTTACATACATATGCACGCCATTCCACACGGAACTCTAATGGCGTCTATCGCACTGACGTTACCTTATCAGTTCATGACTATATAAGTATGTACATATATTAATTTTGCCAAAGCAACCCATAAAACAAAAATAATTTATATTGCTCGGCGAACTCAACAGTTCGATCATATATGTGTGAATGTATCTTAGTGTGTGTGTATGCATGTATTGTAACTTATTGCAATGTCATTTCATGCTGTCAATTATATCTGTCTGATTTCTAAGAGCTGCCGAAGAATCTCCCATTGGCAACATCTTCAATTCACCTTTGCGGCGAAACTTGCCCCGACAGCCATTCTGAGATATTAATAATGTTATTTTTTTCTTTCACAAATGTAAAAGAGATAACTGCAATTGTCATACGCAAACACTGGCAATTACTTTAGCTATGATTCAGCCGCACCGCAACCATTAATATTATCATTTTAACAAATTGTTTCATTGTCACTCTAAAAAAGCTTTCGAGCAAATTGTGATTTGTTCTTTGCGGCTTAGAGCAGATCGAACAGCAGGCTTATGGTATTATGTAGACATAGATACATACATATGTAAATATACCAAAATTTACATATATATATATATGTATGTATGTAGAAGCTTAAAGCTAGGATTTTGCCTTCGAATTAAATATTCATACAAATTTATGTATGCTTCCATTGCATGTACAGACACACGACATACATACACTCAATAAAGGCAGAAACGTTTGTCTGGCAACTGGTTGCTTCATTAGCTCTGGTAAAATATGTACATACATACATAAATACATAGGATACACACATACAAATGTATGTATAAAAGTAGGTATACACCTTTGTGTGCATTTAACAAAAGCACCGCAGCCGGCGAGCATTTGAAAGGTTTTTGTTTCTAGTTGGTTCTGACGAAATAACAGCCGGCACTGAAAGCTTTGCGAATACATGTGCTTGCTCTCTGAATGTGTGTGTGTGTGTGTGTGTGAGGGAAACTTAGACTTTGTCTTAAATGGTACAACGCGTGATGCTAGAATCACAACAACACGCACCGACGAGAAATCAATCTCTAAAGTCTGCTGACGCATGCTTCGATGCTGAAACCAGCACGAAAATATGTACATATGTAAATGCCGATCGACTGCGCTGCCAATACTTGAGTTACATAGTATATGTATAATATATTTTTAATTATATGCAAGTTTACCGCAATAATACTATGAATATACATACATGTATATACATACATTTATTTACATATGTAAACTGCAAGCTGGAAAAGGCGGGATTATTAGATAAAAGCCGGAATTTTAGAATGAGAAACGATAGATCTAGCGGGAAGTAAGCGGCAGTGGCAGTACTGCAACAACAGCTGTTGCTGCACACACACAATGAAATGGATAAATGGAGAAAACAGTAATTGCCTTTGGGCAGTGGGCCAATTAGCTAGAGTGTCTTCTACCCCTGAAGCACGTAGATTATGACGGAAAGCAGCTAGAGAGATTTCCATAATCGTTATCGCAACCAGACGGTCGTCCAGTTAAATCGTAATGTGTAGAATCTAAGATAAAGCAGTCGAAGTCGACATGGCCGGCAGCAACAGCAGTCGACGGCTAAGCCCGAGCAGATAAAAAAAAAAAAATAAATGATATGCGAGCCAGCGGCCCACGTGTTTAATTACAATTCAATGCTGCTTTATTGTTGCAAGTAAAACAGAACTTGTTAAAACTTTCTGCTTAAATTACATGTACACATATGTGTGTGTGTGTGTGGGGTAAGTTGGTACTTGGTACATATAGTGCGAACTAGCGCTAGGTTATCATAATATTAAGATATATAGTTGTGTGTGTATGTGAGCAGCCTCTCTATTTGATGCAACTACGACGCAGTTTCGTTTCCTCTTCATTCCCTCTGCCTTCTATTAAATGGAAGAATGTCGCAGCGCATCGCAGCATACGTTGAGCTTAAGATGTAGTGGCGAAGTACTCCTTGGACTTGGTGGGATCGGCGACCATGGTCTTCTGGCCGGGCTTCCAGTTGGCTGGGCACACCTCGCCATACTTATCGGTATACTGGAAGGCCTGCACCAGACGCAGAGTCTCCTCCACGCTACGACCCACCGGCAAATCGTTAATAGTTATCTGACGCAGATTCTGCTGCTCATCGATGATGAAAAGGCCGCGGAATGGAATGCCAGTGGCCTCATCCAGTACTCCATAGTCGCGAGCGATCTTCATTGACTTGTCGGCCAACAATGGAATGTCCATGTTACCCAGACCACCCTGCTTACGTGGTGTATTGATCCAGGCCAAATGGGTGAACTGGCTGTCCGTGGAGCAGCCGATCAATTCGCAATTGATCTTACGGAACTCGGCCGCATGCTCAGAGAATGCAATGATCTCGGTAGGGCACACAAAGGTGAAGTCAAGTGGATAGAAGAAGATCACCAAATATTTGCCCTTATAGTCACTGAGCTTGATGTCCTTAAAGGCGCCATTGACCACGGCAGTGCCGGAGAATTCGGGTGCGGGCTTCTGAAGTTGTGGCATCTAAGGGATAATGTTAAAAATTATAATTCCTGTTATGTAATCAGTGTATTCCAGCTAAAGAACAAGTGAGCCAAAAGCCCAATAGGATTGGGTACATTTAAAAGAAATGGAGACTTATTATTTCGGTATAAGTTTTTTTTAGAAAATAGAAAAAACAGCAATACGTGGGACATTTTTTTACAACTAGATAAATTTCTTCAACTGTGCAAATATTTAATATATGTTTGTATGTCAACAACAATTTGACCCAACATTCGAATGCCTTTCCAAAAGGCAGACAAAGATGGCGAAACCTGATCAAAAAAAATGGCGGACCACAAAATATTTCCAATTGTCGAAGATGGGTGCAAAACGAAAAATGCAATAACTGAATGACTTGCAGACTCTCCCTTCTTTTTCGACTTTTTGTATGTGTGAAATTGTTCGGCGTGTGTTAAAAATGGCACGAAACCGTGTACGACATTAAATTTTAAACGTTTGCAATTACAAGATTGTGTATAATGTGAAAATACTTTCAATTGACGTTGTTGCCGGTTGAAATTACGAAGAAAAAAGCAAAGCCAATACAGCTATGTGTGCGGTTGTATATATGTATGTGTATGTTCATATATAATACGTAGCCATAGTGCGCAAAATTTGTGAAATAATCTTCTTCACAACAACAAGAAGAACGGCAATCATCATTTAACGCTTACGTTCAGCTGTAATTTCTCTTTGATTTTGTCAATAATTTGGGAAAGGTTCATGATTTAAGAAAAAAAAATTAAGAATGTTGTTTCTATTCACTTTTTGATGAACACTTATTTAACAAAAAACCACTCACTTTATTTGATTTAATACGTTAAGTTATGCGACAAATTTGTTAGTTAATTAGGCGCGTTGATGCAAACCTTTTTTATTTTTATAGCTCGAAAAAAAACGGGGACGTCTGCTCCGCTCGACTATTTTATGCGAATTGTGTTAGTTGATTTTAAAAGCACGCGAAAACCAGCCGTCCAAGTACCGATTGTTCCAATCGAAATAGAATGAGTGAAAAGAGAGCGCAATTTCCGATATGAGCTTGCCAGAATGCTGGATTGCGCGAATAGAGAAAATGCGAGAATATATAAAATAAAAAAAAAAAAACGGCGACTTTTAGCTTCAGCAACAGGTCAAGCTGAGAAAATTTTAAATTAAGGAATAGCGAATTATTTAGTAATAAAATTAACATACTTACTAGTATTTTGTATTAATTATTTAAAATGTATGCATGTAACTGCAAGTGAGAGTACATTTGGTAGAGCTTTAAATTGTTTAGTTTGCGATATGGCAACTCTACGGTATTTGGCGCCTCAGTTTGTCCAAAATTTACTTCGTAAATTTTTTGCAGTGAAAGCCTTCTAATGCGATCATATTTTTGGCAACTTCGGTATATTATCTAATTTTAATAAAACAAAAAAAATTTGTCATCACATAACCCGATCTGCAACTAATAAAACTGTTTATCACAGTAGCGTTACTGTGCATGCAACAGTTGGACGTACACGATGTTCGGAACATCGAACTGAACTGTTAAATAAATGTTAATTAAAATTAAATCAGCTGACTAGTCCATGGAGCAGTTGATGAAATTCAAGCAATCTGATGTAATTCATACCTCAATTATTGTAATATGTATATGTATACATATACATACATATATGCACATTTCAATCAATTTGCATGAGGAAACGAGAAAAAAAGATTGACAATTGGTTTTCGGGATAATAATATAATACAAACACAAAATACGCAATTTTGCACCACAATACAACTCTTACATCGTCCTTGCCGACCAACATAGTAAATTAAACTTGAACACAATGTATATTTATACATATCTGTAGGTGCCGGCGGTTATTGTGCAACAATAGTGGGTGGGTGGGTACTTTTTATTTCGTTTTCTCTTGTTACCGCATCAGACCGTAGTCACGGGTTATCCATGGCAAATTTAAACTGGAAACTGGAAATATCTGCAGTCAACTGAATTTGAATAATTCCGTATTTGCTAGCTTGTCCAAATATATTGAACAATAAACTATCAAAATGTTGCCAGATCGATTTAGCTGTGAGGATTGGGTCGGTTGGCGTGGGGTCGCTCAGTTAGAGTTGCATTGTGCGTCCGAGACTCTGTTGTAGAGTGTGTTGTGTGTACATTTGTGCTTGTAGGTTGTCTTAAGCCTAATCACAGGAACCATCTAGCCAGCCATCACGCCATCTTTCATTCACTTTGCTGCAATCGAACAGCGGTTTGCCGAGCTTGTCGTTGACTCGATTATGAAACTTGCAGAGCCACAGCGCAAGATCCTTTTGGGAATTAACATTTACTGGATTTACTTCAATGCTGCAGGGGATAAAAAATGATTACCTCTTTGCATTTGTAGCGATCAAAGCTGTTTGCACTTACTCTGAACGAAAGTCTTTGGCACAATACTCGCATGGATACAAACGTGAGAGTACTTCGAAAAATGTGCGCATATCACGTTTCTCTGTGTCAGTGGGATTATCGGAATAAAAGGCAGCCATGGTATGCAGCAGTCCCCAAGTGGATATGCCAAGACGTACCTTATCCACTGGGCAATCTTCTCGTGGTGCTGCGACGCCAGCTGCATTAACAGTTAGCTTGTCGCTGGATGCTATATGCTTTTCCTGTGAAAAAAATTATTTGCGCATATGTGTACGGATTACTTTAACCGCAATACGTTCTGAACAATTTCATGGCCTACCTTTGCTGCTTGCGTATTTGAAATAAGACGTTGTTGTTTCGACCATGACTTGAAATCGTTGCATGTGCGGCAATTGCTATCCTGTTTTCCAGTTCGATGCGCGTTAAATTGCGTACCATCCACCGGTGGTTCTGGTTCGGCTGGCTTCTGCTGAAATGACGCTTTTGACATCCTGAAATCCGGATCACGCAAAATTCGCAAAACAGTTTTTTGTAGTCGGCGTATAATCAATCGGGCGCCCTCTCGATTGGGAGCTACCTTACTTTGATAGCTGTGACGTCGAATGAATTCTTTCCACATGGGCAGTCAGCTGCTTACCGTTGACGCAAATTTGAGTCGTTCTATGTATTTTGTTTTTTTCTTTTTTTTTCTGAACAGCGCTAATTTATATGCTTTGATTAACGCAATATTGAGGCACTGTTAATGAACATCGCTGCAGGCCGTTGTTTTGCTGGTTGCCAACAGTCTGGCAACGCCGCTAAGTTGCCACAAATATGTTCGGTTAGTGCACGGAGATTCAAAATGCATCTGTTTCTAGTTTCGTGTATATTTTAAGCTAAGACGATAATTCGAAATTACACAATATAATTTTTTGATACTTTTTCCATTTCTCTATATGTCGCTCTACGTGTGTGTGTGTTGAAAAAAACTACATTAAACGAAAAGCCGGGCCTCGTAACGTCATGTTGTGTGTCTATGTGTATGCTTGTAAATTTAGTTGAAAACCCGATTTTAAATTGTCAAGGCACTTTTTTTATTTGTTTGTTTTAATACAATATAAAATGTATATAAAATTCATTTAGTAACAACTAAAGTTAACAAACGTGTTAGATGCACACACACGCACACATATACATAAAAATATATTAATATATAAATAATTAGGCAAAATTAAAGTGCAACTACATGCATAAAATATTAATTTATAACAAAAATTATTAGAAATTACGAAAAAATGAGTTATTGGCATTTAGGCAAATTCTTTAAACGTGGAAAACAGGCTGTAAAGTACACGCAGCGTAGACTTTAAATCCATGTTGACAATATCTTCGGGCCTTGCTTTTGGCTTTGGTAGTCCCGCATCCTGCATTAAATCGAAAGCAAATGCTACATTGCTAACCATTTGATCAACATCCTGTGGTGTTAAATGAAATTCGTGCAGCGGCACAAAAAATCCGCCCAGGAGTCCCATCAACAGACACAAATAAACGCCATCTCGAAAGTCGGTGTTCAGATCGTTGATCTCGAAGTTAAGTTTAGCCAAATGTTTGTTGACAAACGTGATTAGAGATTTCTTTACGACGGCCAGTTTATCGGGTGCACAATCGATTAGCGTATCGAATGCATCCTTCTCACAGCGCATACCTAAATCATCGTATTCGGATGTGATTTGCTCTTGGAACTTTCTGCAAGCCAAAAGAAAACCAATAATATACCGAATAGAGGGACAGACGGGGAAATCTTTTACTCACTGTGCATTCAGTAAACCCGCATTCTTTTCAGCTATAACCACTGTGACGAATACATTCTCTGGCAAACGCACAGGAGCTCGAAAATGACGTACTAGAGCAACCAAAAGGTGCAATATGGCAACAATATTTTTTGAGTGAACGCTGGCCACCGACCATTTGGGTATTTTCTGATGGAAGCCAAGTGTCTGCATACAATACATAAATATTAGCATTATTAGTTAATAAGTATTTGCGGCATCTACTCACATGATTAACAGCTTTCAACACAATGTTAAGCTTTTCGTGTTGTCCTTGCTCCGATTGTGTTACCTCTGGCACATCCAATTTTTTGCCCGTTAGCTTCTCCCACAGCTTGTGCAGTACCTGGCCATCGTACATATCCTCCTCTAGTTTCTGGACTATGATACGTTGCTCCGCTAGCTCATCGTTGATCCAATCGATGAGAATTCTTTGTAGCTTAAGCATTTCCGGATCGTTATTCGATTGCGGATCAATCACGGCACGCTGCTCATGTTCACCTAACGGTTAAGAAGATAATGCATAAATTAAAACACATTTGACCGATAAATTATACTATCACTTACGCAGCGCATAATCTTCGGGAGGTATGTCGAACTGATTGGGCGAGCCAGGTGAATCGATTGCATATTTGCCTTCTTCTTGGATTTTCTTAACTGTAAAATGCATTTGTTGGTAGAGTAGATGTGAGTGAGTAGGCAATAGCATAAATGTAAACAATAGCTGGTGACGTCACTGCGCTGAAAAGGCGACAAACTATACTAGCGATGAGCGCATGAAATGAACATAAAGGAATCTATCTATTTATTGTTTTCATATTTTTCATGATATTTTTTACGAAAATATTTTAAAAAAATTGTGTATATATACTAGAAAACTAAACAAATATTTACTAAAGAAATATCTGCATTTCTATTTGTTTTGAGGAATTGAATGAAAAAAAAAACCTTTTACATACCCTAAAATAAAATCTAAACGATTCGGAACCCTGCCAGAAAGAACATCAATATACACACACACATAGTCAAGTATACACCTACAGCAAAAAACCGATCAGTCTATTTGTTTGTATGCGTCACAAATATAAATGACGCAATGTTTTTTTTTTATTTAAAACACACATACAGAGACAAAATGCACATCTGTTAGCTAAAACTTTAAGATTGGCTACTCCTCGGATGCATCACAGCACGAATGAATAGATTGTTGTAATCATGTATTGAACATATTGCTTCAGTTTATGTTGTCACCATATTTGGCCATATTTTGCAGATTTCACTGCGCTATTCGATTTTACGATGGTGGAGAGGTTAATCCAGGGGAAGGGTGGATGTAGTTGATCTAGCTCACCTTCTCGTGTGCCGCGTTTGCGACCGAGTGTGCTGAATTTATCCCAGAAGCTATCCTCTTTTTCGCCCTTTTTAATGGTTGTGGGCGTGTGCGGAGATTTGGGGCGATTCAATGTCGACATTTCTGCGTGTATGCGCAACGCAATTAAAATAAAAAGCGAATAAAACAAACGAAACCCGTGTATTAGAGCAAGATACACGATTGACTGGATTACCGATAGGTTTTATCTTCACTTATTTGACGTCAACATTATAAATCGATACCTTACCGAATAAATTATATGTTAGGGTGCACCTATGAATATAGAAAACTGATAATGGAATTGCTAAATTTTACGGATGTCGATGCTGATCTATATGATATGTTTCATTTTGTAAGAGGAATCGGCTATTTTTTGTTTAGTATTTTAATGCAATATCAGATTGCTTGACTATCGATAAGATTTGGTTGCACAAAGTATCAAATAATACAATTATATGTATTGAGGGTCTTCTGCATTGAAAACAAATAGAACTGGGCCCGGTCGAAATTAAACGATTGTTGTTTTCGTCGCCTAAATAGCTTCCGTATTAAAAAGCAATTGATTTATATGTAAAACAGTCGCATGTATTTGATTTTTTATAACTCCCTTATATTAATATATAATATAATAACTTATAATAGACATTTTAGGGGCTTATAATTTAGTATAGACCTCTTAAATAGAATTGGGCAGCTGACAGGCGCGCACTGCTACCAATTGCAGCAGCACAAAAATTGGTGAGAAAACTTCACTGTACTCGAGGCCCGTTATGCCCGATAACTTTAGACACAATAAATATTTAAAGATGGCGATAAGTACAAGGAAATATGTGCTCCACATGAAGCGATGCAACGCCTTCCTTTTGTTATCTGAATCCAAATACATGCGTATGCCAACAATAACGCAAAAATAGGCATTACAGATGTCGATGAAGAACAATGGACTAAATATGCTAAACCAATCGCACACTAAGACATTATTCAATGTTCCGGAGATCTTGATGGCGAGCGAAATGGTGAAGACGAGCAGCCCGCAAAGATTAACCAAAATCTCGAATTCTGTCAAGCCTAGCCAGCGAACCAGCTCTGATAGTTTGAACATGATTCTTTACTTCTGTCTCTTTTGTGGTTTCCTACTGCTCGGTTGATTGTAGTTTGTCTCTGCTGGCAGCTTAGGTACCACAATATCGAACAGATTGTTATTAAAGATTTTAATGTGCAATGCGGAATTGTTGCGTTGTCTATAAGTTATATCGTCCTCATCACAAAGTGGATGCAGTTCATCCACTAGCCTGATAGTGGATGTGTTTATCGCGTAGCTCAGAGCACCCTCCGAGTTTTCGATAAGTCGCAATGCCAAATTGAGGCCACGTGTTATCGAATAGCCCATGCAATGCAAAAAGATTTCCTTAACGCCCGCATTCAACAGATCCTCGCATCGTTTTTGCTGTGCCTGTACGCCAATTAATATGTTTACAGAATCATGTTTATAGTGAAACACATTGCTTACCTTAAATTCTGTTTTGCTTGTAATATAAATATTATTTCGCTTTTCGTTTGATACACGCGGCGGAACTTTTCGTACAATGTGTTGGCTTTGTTGTTTGTTGCGATTGTTTCTTGGCTTTGCACCGCGTACTTTTGGAGTGCTGTCCATTATCGACAGCCACAGCGACACAGTAATCAATTTCCCATGCTTTGTGAGCGTGCACAAAACATACAATTACTAAGACTTCGCTTGAAATCTAAAAAAAATGTAAAACACGACAAGGTACAACGATAACGATAGGTGTACTGGCGAATTTCTATACATTTTACGGAAGATGGCGCTTGACAGCAACAGCTGTAATAACATATGTATGCGTATAAACAGTGCTGGGAAAGTAACTTAGTTTTTTTTTTTAGGGCAGATGGCGTTTATAATCTGGCAACCCCGCTCTAGCTGTCAGTTTTTGACACTTAGTCGATATTTGTAACAAGAAATTTTTTCGTACATCTCACATACTATCGTCGACTAGTTCGTGCTCGTAACACAGCTAGAATTATCCAGCAGTTGAAAAAGTTTCATTGTATTTTCCGTAATAACAAAGGTATGTTTTTTTCTGAAAAAAGCACAGCAACAAAATCGTATCATCAAATCGCAACTTATTCAAATTGTAAAAGAGTGGCACAAAGTATTGTATTTATGCAACAAAACACACATACGCAAACAAATATTTGTCATAAGTTAACGCATACACACTCATACCTACTTACACATACACATTTTCAACGCCGCTGGCTGCAAAGGCTTGGGCAGCAGGCAAAAAAATTACATAACTCCTAATTAATTTGTACTACATACAATCGTTGAGTTTTATATTTTGGCATAAGAGTAAGATAACTATGTAAGCAAAAGAAAAAAAAGAAAAACTCATCAGTTCTTTAGCAGTTAGTTACATAAGTTCGGATTGTACGCTGAAACGCAATTTTCGATGCTGCCCCGTTAAGTATTTCGTATCTGTATTCTAACCACAAATGAATGTAGATAAAAAAAAAGAAAAAGAAAAAAAAAATGAGAAAATGAAGTAATTATTATAAACAAACTACTTGCACAGCGTAATTGATCCAAGTAACGTTTTGTATTCATGCGTTCAAGTTCATTTTTCCATGCAGGACAAACAAAAACCGCTCCCAACTGATTTCAGTTAAACAGTTACAAACAGCAGCAATTACAAAACAAAAAAAAAATATAGAAACAAATTAATCGCACGCGACTCAACGCACCAGATCGCGCGAACTTCGTTCCAAGATTCAGCTGCAGCTGGGCTGGCGAAGCCGGAAAAAGTGTGGCAATACTTTGTGGATATCTACAACAAGAACAACAACAAACATCAATAACATCTCGACGAGAACTGCGGCGACAACGGCAAACGTGGGATAAAGCATACAAGTAAATTTTACTATTCCTTTTTACCAAACAAACAAAAAGAAAAATCCAAACAATTTGGTTGCAATTGCATAAGCTTATGAATTTCGGTTGAACATTATTCTAATTGCCTTTGATCTCAGAGTGACCATATGAGACAAAAGCTTCAAAATTTGGGATTGTGTTTGCGATTTTCTGTGGTCCGCTTGTGATAAACCAAATGCACCATATACATATATAAATATATATAGATAATATAGTTATAACATAATATGGTTATAATTATATCTATATACTGCCATGTTATTTCATGTGCTCCTAGTGATAGCAAAAATGAACGTTTGCTGCGACTCTGTATGGCAACTCTGTCATCAATAGTAGAGATTGCAAATTTTGTGTGCCAGTTGTCATCAATTAATGCAATAGCACAAGCAAACTACACGGGAAAAAAGAAAATTATGGTCATCCAAGCAAACTGACAATCGTAAAAAAAAACCAACCAATCAATCAATCGAAATCGAAGCAGTTGTCAACAGGACAAGAAGACGTCGTTATAACGAAAATCGTTTCAAGCATTATATTGTATATAGGTATAACGACAAAACTGCAATTGTTTGAATTTAACGCGGCACAGTTTGAATTGCAGATCGTCAGACGTCGCTTTCGCTGAACGGAAATGTCTGCGGCACGTTTACCCTATTATCAACAACAGCAGTCGGGTGAGCAACAGCAGCAGCGGCGCGGTGGCTATCAGGACCGTGGCAGCAGCCGACGCAACGAACGTCGCTATAGCCGCAGTCGTAGTCGCAGCCGCAGCCGGAGTCGCTCCATGGAGCGCCACCGACGTCGTCATCATCATCAGGGACAGTCGCAGCATCAATCGCAACGCCATCGCAGAGACTCACGCGAACGTCAAAAGGAATGGGACAGAGATTACCCGAGACGCAGCTATTATCAGCGCGAGAGTCGCACTCCGAGCCCAACGTCCTACTCTGCCAGTTCCGCCTCGACAGGAGTGGCCACAGCACGCCGTCTGCAGGGCAATGGAGGCAACAAATTGAACGCCAAGGATAATGCAGTGTCTGCTGTAGGCGCCTATTACAATCTCGATACGGATGAGCCGTTCGATAAGGAGCGTATACATCGTGAAATTGAGGCCAAATTACGCGAGACACTCGCACGCGAAGGCAAAGTCTACCCGCCGCCCAAGCCGGAAGCATCGCATCCAGTGTTTGCCAACGATGGTTCCTTCATGGAGCTGTTCAAGAAGATGCAGGGTCAACAAGAACAGCAGCAGCCAATAGCGGAGGCAGCTACGGCAGCAGCAACAGCAGCAGCAGCAGGGGCAGCTACAGCAGCTCTTCGAGATCAACAAAAGCAGCTGCTGCTGATGGAACCCAATCCAGTTCTCAGTCCTTTTGGTGCTTTGCCAGCGATTGCTGCAGGCGCTGCCAGCACACCAGCTGCGCCATACATAGCCGCTGCAGCCACTGGCAAATCGGCACCGCCGCCACCAATGGTTGGACGACGTCGCGGTGGAAAAATTTTAAAAACTGGCGTTGTCGCAAAATTGAAGACACCCAACGAAAGAGATGTGGATCCAAAGGACTTTTGGTCATTGTATTTGGCTGAAGTGAATAAGTACAAGAGCAATGCCTGTGATACGGACAATGGCAAAAGACCGCTGGTCAAGTAGTCTAAAAAACACATCCATACCCATCCACACACACACACACACACACACACACACATACATCCATATACAATTCTTTATACACACATACAGCAGTTGTACGCACAACAAACGAAAATATGAACTTGAACGCAAGCAAACAAAAAATTAAAATGCAAAACCATTTCATTTGGGTTTTGCTCAACTACAATCAACTATATATAAATATATATATGTGGCTAAATATAGTTAAGAGTAAAATACGATGTGGAGGCAAGTCGAAAACGTAAGCCTAGGTCTCAGTTGTTTTAAAGATATTTGGAAAATATATTTAACTATGTTTCACACATCTAATCGGGGAAATTCGAAAAGAAAACTAATACTATGATACGAAATAAAAAGTAATACAATATAATCTTATAATTATGTATTTTAAGCACTAGTTTGTAAAGATTTCTACATTTAAATATAATATATAGATTAGCACATAGTGTGTGTACTTATAAAGCAAACTGAATGAATAATTTAATATGCCTTATATATGTATGTATGTATGTATACGTCTCTATCTCTCTTCTCTCTCTCTTCCTCTTTCTCTTTTTCTCTTCATTTGACGCGCGTAACTCGTCTCAAATTTGACTTAAATTCCTTTATTATTAATTAATTATTAAATTATTCTTATACTTTTTTTTTGCTTACTTACATTTAACTATATATTTAATAACTACATATAATATACCACATGCCACTTTTCGTATTCATCTTGATCTGTGTTTTATATTACATGTCTTATTTATCTATTATATTATCTATAATATATATATATATATATATATATATATATATATATATATATATATATATATATATATATATATATATATGTTTTCTATTTGTGCCCCTTTTGGTTTTCTATTTATCTGAATCCACGTTCGGTCTGTGTACTTGGACTCTCTCTCTCTCTCTCTCTCCCTCTATTTCTATCTCTTTCTTTGTCGTATATTTTTTCTTGGGTTCGTTCTTTATCCTCTTATGATTATATTCGTTTTTCATGATTTTCATTTTGTTTTTGTTAACACTAAAAGTCCGTTTATGCAATTTTTCATGTCGAAATCAAAAAACAGCGATAAATCAACAACAGTTGACACGATGTCGGCCTATAAGATGGAGACTGCCCCGTTCGATCCACGTTTCCCCAATCAGAACGTGACCAGATATTGCTACCAATCTTATTTGGATTTCCATCGCTGCCAAAAGAAGCGTGGCGAGAACTTTGCCCCATGCAACTATTTCCAGAAGGTCTACAAGACGATGTGCCCCAACGCCTGGGTGGAGAAGTGGGACGATCAGCGCGAGAGCGGAACCTTCCCCGGCCGCATCTAAATAATATATATAGGAGTTACACTCTACCTACCTACCAACATCTGCTACCTACTCCTACACAATAATAATAACAACAACAACAACAGCAACAGCTAAATTATGCTAGTTAAAAAAAAAAGAACAACAAAACAAGTTTAGGAAAAGGCAACAAAATACAAATTGTTACGATTCAATTTAACTAGTCGGTCGTTTGTTTCTTCTTCTGTACACACACACACACCCACACACACATGCATGTTGCTATATGGTACTTCGATCCATACTATATAGTCGACACACAACAACAACAACAACAACGAAACACGCAGGCAACTGTTAAAGACAAATGAAGTGTATTTGATCAATAAAATGTGAAATACATTGACGATAAGACAGGAACTTATATATATATAAATATATATCCCCATATCAGCCATCAGCTATATGATGAGCCAGTTGTCTTGGCTTGCTTTGAGAGAGGCACAGGACTAGCGCCAGAGGAGTAATCGATAAATGAAGCATAATTTAGTCATATTCAAAGTCTTGATTAGAGCCAATTTTAGCTGGGTGGAAAGCATATCTCCCAGAGAACGTTATCAAGTTCAGCTTAGTCTGTCGTATCTAACTTTTTAAGAGATCAAAGGTCAGCATACAAAACGGGGACTACCATGTAAGGTAAGGCACAACATAGGATTTGAGCTGAATGGGATATTAGCTTTACAGGTTATAGGTGAGTATTCTAAGTTCTATGGTTCAGCCAGCTGAGATAGCTCTCGTTATGTCTTAGCTAAAGATCTACAAAAAAATCGAAATTATGTAAATGGAAATAGAGTAAACATCAAAAAACGAAGTTCTATATTATGAGCTCGCATCCATTGCATACATTTCCGACAGGCATATATCTTAATCACTTTACAGGGTATTCCAGCTGTAAGAAAAAATGTACTTTGATTTACTTTCGTTCTGTTCTTTATTAGAAACTTGTGCTTGTGCTTAGCCAATGCTAGATACATATATATATTTACTTATTTATGTATTTTTTTTATTACATATATATATTTTATGAGTATATTTTTGTTATTTTTATTTTCATTTTAGTTTATTTTTATTTAATTTGTTCATGCTAGTTAGTATACCATATAAAATGGATTTTTTTTTATTAGTATTAATATTAACTGTTAATCGATTTTTTCGTAACTCTTGTTAAACAACAGTTATTTTTTAATTAATTTTTTTATTTCTATTTTGCTTTTTTCAATTGCTGGGATATTGTTTAGGCCCTTAAATAAAATTAATTAAATATAAAAATAATATATAAAATGAAATAAGGTGTGAAGTTGCATAATTGTCCAAAACTTTTTAACAAATTGCGGACGGCAGCAAATTTTGTTGTTTTGGTATAATTTTGTTCTTTTTGAGAGGTTTTGATTTAACATGCACTTTAACATGCAAGTCAAGCAAGTCAAATGGAGAGTGACTTAACAGCGCCCGAATTGTTGCTCAAACGAATCCATTTGCGTTTTTGTACTGCGAATCTTAGACTTAAAACTAATCTTAAATTTCTAATCAAAGCTAAAATTTTACTTTATTTTTTGGTTTTTATAAATTTTTCCCGAACTCAAGTTGCATTTATTACATTATTATTATTCTATTTTTCTATGGTATTAGTATTTTATGTTCTTAGTGAAATATTTTTTACTCTTATTAAACTCTCCAATTAAAATTTTATTTATTATTTTTTATTTTTATTTTATTTTTTTCATTTTCTTAATGAAGTATTTTGCTTTCTTTTATCTTAATTTCACTGAACTCTTAACTTTTATTTTGTTTATATTTTATTTTTGGCTTACTCTGAGTAAATTCTCAACTCCAATTTAATAATATTTTTTTTTTTTTTGAGTTTTATATTCATTTTTATTACTTTGAATTTACCATTTATTTTTTAAGAGAAATTCTGACTTACTTTCAGTAAGTTCTCAGCTCGCAGCTAATTCTTATTTATTTTGCTTATATTAATATTTTCATTAGTTTATTATTTTAATTTTACTTTCAACCTTTGGCTTACTCTTAGTAATTTTGCCAACAAAATTTTGTTTTTGTTTTTTTTTTTTTTTAATTTTAAAACTGGAGAACTTTTTTTTTGGACATAATTGATTGTACTTAATAGGTATATAACTAGATATAACTATGGATTACTTGATCAAAAATCGAAGGAAACATCAGTTATTGAATAGTAAATGCCATATACTTAAGATAAGATATATATGTATTTGAAAGAGTTTTTTAAATTGAAAAACTTTGAAAACTTTGATATATATGTACACATATCTGGCTATATGTAATATATGTACACATACATATACGTATATCTGAATATATATATGTTAGTTAAATGCGTTTTAGTATAATTATAACACAGATATATAAAAATCAGTAGTAAAAGATTTTTTAGTTTCCAGTTTAAGAGAGCACACAAGGAATACGCAAAACCTAGCTTAAGATCCATGTAATATATACTTTCGATATCTACCGTATATAGCTTAGTGTGAGGAGAAACAATGCTTTATTCGAACTGGACCAACCATTACGTTTCCATATAGACTTACGATCACGTACTTATAATCAAATTTTTTTTTAACTGAATAGATCTATATATATATATTTATATATATATATATATATATAGCGCAAGAACTACCTGATCGGTAATACTATGTATTCTTCACTACTCTAGACTCGTTTAGCTGCTAGTAACATCTTGCTTTATTGGTGAACAAACATCTTAAGTAGTTATTGGCTATTGGATCAAAGGGGATCCATATAGATCGCCATAGATCGAACTCTCTAAGTGCTAAGCAATGCAGAATCCAGAGCTGGAGTATTAAGTGATTCTGGTTCCGGAAACTATAGCTAATTATTGTGTATCGAAAAGCTTGCCGGACTTAAAGAGGACTTGCTCTAAGGAGAGTAACCAAACATTACGGCCGTTACGTGGCACAAAACTAAGCTGAGTATTCATATACTCAGTATTTATGTATAGAACTATGCGCTTAGTCACAAATTTCTTAAAGCTGAAGGAATTTTGGCTCAATGTATGGCTCTTTTTATAGTTTTTTTTCCACGTAATGAAGTTTTGTATTGCTCAAATTTGAAATTTTGATCATGAACTTTCCGCTATTCAGTGGAGTTATTCAGTTTACAATGATTATTCAGCTAAAGCTTTCAATATTTCTTGTTGAATTGCGTTAGATTTTCATAATCTCTTATCAGAGTTAGCTTTGAATATTCAGCTGAAGTTATCAATATTTCTTTAAGTATTCAGATATTCAGCTAAGTATATTCATTGAATACTTGGCTATTCACCTAAAGTGTTGAGTATTTCAATGAATCCTCGTATTATCATTGATTGAGCAATTCCGCTTTTCCCTCATAGTATTCAGCCATAGTTTCCAAACAGACTCCATTGACTCAGCTTTCAGCTCTGTAGCCCCCGCCATTCATTTCACTAAATTTATAACTTTTACCTGGCAAATCTGTTTCTCAAACATTTTATTTATGTTTTCAATGAAACAAAAACAAGTTTCAAAAGTCCCCGCACTTCCCCACCCCCTCTTCCACGCTATCGCTGCCACTTTCTTCCCCCCTCTCTTTCTAGCGTCTCTCTTCTTCTGTTTTAGTTAAAGCTTCTCCGAAATGATGTCTGGATCAAATCTTTTCCTCATCCTCTTAGCTACATGTGTATCTTTTATCCCAATCCGTAAGTTGTGATCAGTTGCCGTCGTCGTTCCGCCCCTTCCCCCGACCCATTTCCAACTTGCCACGCCCCCCGCACCGGTTCACCCCTTACGGATATAGTTACATGTAGCTATTGCTTGTTTGTTATCCAATGTCGCGCACGATCTCGATTTTGTCGCACAGCTCCGGGTCGTGAATGGTCGTAAAGTGAGTTCGATCGCTCCGGAACGTGTTCCGCTCATTGGAACTGGTTTTAATGGAACGCTCCGAAGGCGTCTCCGTGCCGCTCAGCTGAATGCGCTTCTGCAAAGCCGACACAAAGTTCTGCAACAATCAAATGAGAGAAGCTAAAGATGGCCTCGAGACAGAAGACTCGACTACATGATACTCTGTTCGCAGAGGGAAGTTCTAGAGTAAGAGAACTTCATCGAAAGGAAGAGTATCGAGTATCGGGAGTTTTTTTTAGATGTGCCACTCACCTGCGAGATGATATCCCCGCGTGCCGTGCGCACCTGGTACAGATAACGGAACTTGCGCTGTCTGGCCTCCTCGCGGGTCTCGCGAGTGCGCGACTGGGATCGACGCATCGGCACATGGGGATTGCCTACGCCACCGGCGCCCGCTGCCGTCTGGCCATGCGGCATATGGTGATTGCCATGCTGATGCTGCGGATGGTGTCGCATATAGAGGCGCTTGCGGTGGTCCACACGCCAGGCGGTAATGAAGCACTGCACCATAATGCTGATCACAATGGTCAAGGGCCAGGCGGTTATCAAGAGCCCGCCATAGCAGGGCGGCGGCAACGGGTGTGGCTTCATGCTCAGTATCCAGTTGATCGTCTCCAAGCTATGCATGAAGAAGTCTATGGCGCCGATCACCATGGCCGTGCCCACAATGCTCGATGTGAGGATCGTCACGTACTTGACGCAGCACAGCGTGAGCACTGAACAGATGACGGCTCCGCCTACCACAGCTACATAGATCTCGCGATACTGGAGAGGGATAAAGGGGGAGGGAGAAATATAAATATGTTAAGAGAGGTGGAATGTGGGACGGAGAGAGAGAGCGTAAGGGAGAGAGAGAGAGAGCAAGAGACAGAGCATTTAGAGATGACGAAAGAAAATAATGAGAAAATGGGAGCAAAAATGAGGAAGGCAGATCGAAAAGGGAAACAGAGATTGTGAGATAGAAGGAGAGAGAGACAGAGAGAGTGGAATAGACAAATATTACATTTTAGATTTGTAAACCTTGAAGATAGGTTTGGATTATAAACAGAGTAAGCTGGAAAATATGTGTGTGTTTATTGGGAAAGCTTCGCAAGGCTTGGAGTGCAAGTCTATAAGTCTATTGCAATAAAGATAAGCAGATGGCAAAAGCGAAAGCGAAAGCGATCAAATTGCAAATATTTACAATGAAGATTGGCCAGCAGCTAAGCATATAAATATAGATATATAGTTAGAGAGGGCTTAAGACTCACTCCGAACTCGTTGTCAGGCATGGTGGCCACGCAGACGGCCATTGCGGCGCCTGAGAGCAAGGCGCCAGCAAAGGCGCTGATCAGAACCGAGGCGACAGGATACGTGGAGCCGAGCACGGCGCCTAGGAGTCCAGCCACAATGGCCAGCGCCGAGTCCGCTGGCTTGCCCAGCCAGGTGATCTGGAAGTCCTGCAGTATGAATATCCCATTGGCGCCCACCATCAGTCCGCTCAGGAAGCCAACAGCGCGCAGGCAGCGATAGCCGAGCAGAGCGTAGACGATGCCAAACACGGCAATGATGGCCCACAGCAGCGCGGGCAGGGTATCCGGCGTGGTTGGTGCACATGTCTGCCTGCTCTCCAGGATGCCCTATGAATTGGAATGACAAAAGAGAAAAGACAGTCAATATTATGTTTCAAGTCTATCAGACATAGCCGACTTGAAAGAAGTCTTATACTCATGACTTGTACATGCGACAGAGCTCTGCGTGTAAGAATGCTATGTGTTTATACTCAGTACATTTTTAAAGTCGAATAAAGAATCTTCCCTATAAGGAGAAATGATTGAACACCGACTAACCATAAAGAATTATACCCTTTACTTCACAAAGCTATCGCCACGCCTCTACATAACCTCACTCATATTCTATTTTTAGCCCTATTTCAGCTTCACTGAACATTTCAAGTTATTCAACATAACCTCACTTCAGTTATATTTCTCACTCACTTTGCTTTCAAATCCTATCCTATATATAGCCAAACGTCTACATAACCTCACTCACATTATATTTTTAGCCCCATTTTAGGTTCACTGAACATTGCCAGGGTTTCAAGCATAAAAGCTTCTGTTTATATAGCTGAGCTGCTCAACATAACCTCACTTCGGTTATATTTCTGCCAGCGAACCCTAATTTTATTATACATCTGCCAGCTAAACTCACATTTTAACTTAAAATTTCTTAAGGTATTTCCACTGTGAATCAGCTGAAATATAAATTGTAGCGATTACAAGTCATAGCGAGTGCATTGCCCCATATAAACATATAGTCTCTGCAGCGTAACGTCATATATTTGTTTGTTCCTCTTCTTCTGTCTTTGCACGCTCTCTTTGTCTCTCTCTCTCTCTCTCTCTCTCACTCTAGCTCACTCTGAGATGAAGCTGTAAACATGTCAAGCATCTCATTTGGCATGCACGCAGACAACCCTTAAGCCACGCCCCTTGCCATACGCCGCCTGCTGGCTGTGTGCACTGTAATTCGATCAAGGACGAGTGCAGGCACTGACACAGTTGCTTGCTTCTATTTGTCCACTTGCCAGCCAGCCTGGCTGAATGAGTCAGTTAGCCCCAAAAGCTGATGTTGACATACTCCCAAGCCACACACACGCACACGCACACACTCACACTCACACTCACACTCACACTCACACTCATACACATACCTTTATCAAAAATGGCCAATCCATATGTGAAACGCTTCGCATATCATCTGAGTGCTCCTGGCCAGCATCGTAGATCACATCGTAGCTATCCAAGGAGTGCAGAGCCGCAGTCGCTGCCGCAGTTGCTGCCGCAGCCGCTGCAGCCACTTCACTTGCATTGCCCGCCGTCTCACTCATTATCCAAAATGTAAGCTCCAAAGGGCTAAGACTCTATGTGTATGCAGAGCCCGGAATCGGGCTGTGCCACATGTTTGGATTGGGCCCCAAACAAAATCTGTTTGGGCGAAGTTTCCCGATGACTTTAAATTTCTCTTGCTTAGCTAATTCTTCTTTGAGTGAATTATTTAATTTATTTGAAATTTTTTTGTATTTTTATATTTCTCTTATTTTCTTTCTGTTGTGTATCACTTATTTGGCAGCAGGAATTTCGTCCTTTCAATCGGGGCCAAGATAAATTTACTTGTGGTACAACAAAGCAGCGCGAATCGCGTGCAACAGGGACAACTATACAAGCCAAACGCCTCTAAATGCAGAGAGCCACCATTAAAGGGAGCGAGATAGCTATAGCTGCGTGGAGCAACCCTTAAGCACGAGCTTAAAAGCGCCGAAAGCTAACTTCAGTTTGAGCTTTAAAGTCATCTGCAGCTTTTGCAGGTTGTCAGGATAAGGTAGGCACAGGTGCATGGTGGGTGGGTGGTTAATCGATTGTATACCCTGTAAATGTATAAAAGGGTGACAGGGTATACTCTGTACTATATAGCAAACTTGAGATGAGAGCGAAGGTAATCATGTAGATGCGAATTATATACCCTATAAAATTTTAATTCTTAGAAGGTATGCCAAGCTGGCTGTAGCAGCTCGGAAAATCAAGACTAAAGAAAAATGGTTTTCAAGCTTTTACAACTAAGGTATATATATATTTATAATATATTCGTAACATGGAATAGAAAAAAAAATACAGGGTATCTGCAAGTCGAGTGGATAATGTGTGCGTATTGATAAACATATATATTTTAGCTTGTGTCGGGTAGCAAATTATTGGATGATGCGATATAGCCCCTCTACAAATGGAATGCCTTCACACTTCGATTGGATCGAGTCGAGTCGAGTTCAACACATATATAGTCGTATATATATATATGTATATATTTATATGTAATTGTATTAGATAATAGGATAATATAATATAATAATACGCCTTGAGGCCTTCTCTCGTCTCCTTCTTTTTAACAGAGTTTTTCATTAACGCGTAATATTTAGATATTCCAGTTATACGTAGTTATATAACTAACATTAATAGATTGTTTATAATTTCATAATTGTTGCTGTTGTTCGACACGTTTAGGGTGACCGTATAATGGCCTCGTAGGCGGCAAAAATAATGTTGGCCACCTCCACGGAGCGAGATTTGAGGCTGAGCGTCGCGTCGGGATTACCCGGCTGAAGCTTCAGCTCGAGCAGCACCCAAATGTTATTTGTCAGCTTCAGGGATTGATAGAGCATATCCTGGCCCTCGACGTTACGCTTGGCAATGGTAAAGATGTTGTTGGTGGTCATCTTGGAGGCGATGCCGTCTGTGGTGCCAATGACACCGCTCAAGCTATACTGCAGCTCATTGGCGGCGGGTATTTCCTTCCACGTATTGAGGAAGACCCGCTTATCCAGCTGCCCATCCTCGGCGAACAGCACATTGCCGTGCACCAAGCACGCAAAGTAGAAGATATCGATGTTATTCTTAACGGCCACTTGGAGGTTGTTCAGCGGCTCCATGCGCTGAATCGGCCCACTGGTGCCCAAGGCCAAGCTGATTTCAGTGCTCTGATTTGGTGGCAGGGGTGGCGCCTGCAGCGGCGATGCGGGCACCAGCCCAAAGCTGTTCTTGTTCAGCTGTATGGCAAAGTTGGTCATCGGCTGCATGGCTTTGTTGGTGAGTGTCATGTCCATGTAGATTTCGCCGTTGCGTCTCGAGAAGGTGCCCTGGATCTCCAGGCCCTTGCCCTTTTCGGCAGGCAGCCAATTGACCTTGGGTATTTGCACTCCTACCGATAGGGAGGTGCCGGCCAGACCGAAGATGTCACCCAGTAGGCTGCTGGCACCACCCGTGGTAGCAACTGAGTCTGCAGCTGCCGGTGGACCACCTAGTAGTATATCGAGTCCGCCACCAAGCAGATCCACATTGCTGGTTGTCGAGGCTGGCGCTGCGGGCATGGCAGGCGTGTTGATATCCATGGAGAGCAGGTCGCCAATGAGTGAATCTTGATTGGGTATGACCATAGACTCGGATCCTTGCCCAGTTTCGCCTGTCTGATCAGCATTCGCATTGGCAGAGCCGGCGGCGCGATTTGGCAAAGATTTGCGGACGCCAGCGCCGCGACCTTCTACAAATGCCGTTGGCGGCTTGTGATAGACGCTGGCCAGCGAGCTAATGTGACAGATGAGCTCATCGAGCAGCGTCGGCTCCAGCAGATCCGTTTCCTCCGAGATGAGCGGCTTGTCGGCGAGCACCACCTCCTTGGCAGCAGCCGGATCGGTCGAAAGTAAGCGCCAATAGATAAAGCCACGATCGCGCAAATCTGGATTATCGGAATCCTGTGTGGCCAGTGAGAGGACATGTTGCACCAGCTCCTGCGTGTCCGATGGACGCTTGAGAAACAGTTTGACCACAGCTGTCAGCAATTGCAGCTGCACCTGAGCATTCTCATCCTGGAAACCCTCGAGGAAGCTATCGAGCAGCTCGTCTGCGTTGTCAATCCGCTCGGCATATTCGCCAATGATCCAGACCATTGAGGCGCGCGCCTCTGGCTCATCCAAGGTATCCAGATTTTCGCACAGTGTACTAATGATGCTCTCATACTTATTGGGATACTTTCGGAAGATGTCCTTGATAACGACAATGGCCTCCTGAACCACATAGTTGACCTTTGTCTGAATTAGGTCCAGCAGAGTAGAGACGCAACGCTCGGCCGATGGTTCCACTTTGATGGCGCATCGTCCAATTGCACGCACAGCTTTGCGCACAAAGTCCACATCCACCTCGGTGGCATATTCCTTCAGTTCACTCAAAACCTGGGCGATGTTGCTCTGATTGGCCAAACGTATCATAATATCCAGTTTCTCCAGCTTCACATAGATGGGGTCGTTGTATTTCACGAAGAACACCTTCATCTCATGCTTAAGTATATCCGGACGCTTCTGCACAATCAAATTGATGTTGCGCAGGGCCACGTATTGAACCTCCGGCTCTGAGGAGAGCAGCGTAACTAGCGGTGGAGCCAACTTCTTGGTTAACGTGGCACAGAAGTCACTATCGCTCGACAGCATCTCCAGCAACTTCATCAGCACCTTGACAGCGCTGAGCACCACGGCGGCATTGGCATGGGCCAAACGCGGCGTGATTCTCTCGCAGATTGACTGTGCCTCTCGCTCATCCTTGGGACTATAGTTGGCAAGCGAGTCCAGGATGAAGACCTGTCCCCATTCGGTGCACTCATTGAGTGCCGTCAGCAGTTTATTAATTGTCACCGAATTCATCTCGACGAGTGGCTGACCCGATTGACTGGCCTCATTGATTTCGCTTAGCGCTGCCACCGCATTGGCCACTACCATGGGATTCGAGTCAGACAACAGATCCTTCAGCTGATCCAGAAATCCTTGATCCTCCACCATTGTCGCCGAGATGTCATAAAGTTTGGCGACACAGACGGCTGCGGTTTTACGTACATAGGGATCCTCGTCCTTGAGGCATTTGCGCAACGGTTCGCATAGATATTCCGTTATTTTATCCACGCGTATGCAGCCCATAGTCCTTACGGCTAGTGCGCGAATCAATGGATTCGAGTCCTCGCAATCCTTGACGAACGTGTTCACTGCCATAATCGCCATATCCGGCTGCGATTTGGCATAGTTCATCAAGTACAAATAAACGAGTTTCTTCAGCTCAAGATTATCCGTTTGCATACAATTGACGACATCTGGAAACAGCGCCGAGACATCCTTGCCAACGGTCATGCTGGCTATCACCTTCTTCACGGCCTCCTTCTTTTTCTCCTTTTTGTCATTGTTCAGCTCCGACTTGAGCTCGAAGATTTCGCCCTTTTTGGTGGTCGTAAAATACTTTGAATCGGTCATCGTGCAGTTCTCTCTCTTACTCGCTCTCGTATGCTTAGGAACTTGCTGTTGGAATAAATAAACGGAAGTTAAATAATTATGCACGCAAGATCTCTCAAATAGATATATGATAAAGTTTACCTATAATTATATATAACAAAATAAAATATATGTATCCTAAACAAATCCACAAATACGAATTAAAATTTACATCTGTATGTAAATATCTACTTTATTGATTAGAGAATGCTTGGGGCCACTTCCTCTTAAGGGGCGTATCAGCCCCATAAGAAGCACCCACACATACACACGTATATACGGCAAGAGTTTACTCATATGACGGCTTGAACCACGTCTCACTCTTTTATTAATACGAATTTACTTATGATATAACTCACAATTAAGCGCTTCTTGAATTTATCGACCCTCTATATGAACTAAACAGTTATTTGAAACTGAATGCAATTACTTAAATGATTGTATTTACCTTAAAATGAGCTTTTCAAAGAATTCTGTTTGCGTTTTTCTCTCTTGCTGCTGCTTTGCCTCTTATGTGGTAGGTGTGTGTGTGTGTGTGTGCGTGTCTGCGAATGGATACTCGATAGTGCGTATGTGCAATCAGTGGTGCTAAGCGACATATCGGTAGACACATAACTATCGATTATTATTACAAATCAAATGCACTTAAGTGCATATGGAGGAGTATTTATGTAGTCGTGCAAGAAAGGGCAGTGTCGCTTAGCAGCACATCGATGGCAAAATGGATATCGATTATATTATTTAAATTATATGCACGCAACTGCATATCAAAAGAAAGAGAAAATATCCATGTATGTATGGGAAATGCAAAGAAAAGGAAAAACAAAAATTTTAATTGCTCAAGTTTTCGTGTCATTGCGTAAGACATGCAATTTGAAATGGTCTACTTGCAAGCAAATATTAAATGTAACAACACAACTACAAATGTGTTTATTTACAAGTAATTGCTCCATTATGTATTACTTGTTTATTTATTTATCATGAATCGTATTTTAACTTGACGCCTTGTATAAGTTTCAACATACGTATGAATGTTCATTATTCCGTTGGTTGACTTTTGTTGTCGATGCCTTCCGTCTATGCGAAAAATAAACGCAAAGAAGTTTTCGTATAACAATAAGCAAAAGCCACAGGGAAATAAAAACAATGCAAAGGCTGTGAATTCGACGAATATCTAACGAAAGCAACAACCAGAAACAAACAAATAGACATAAATTCAGACGAATTGCTGAATGCGCTTTAATAAGCATAATGCAGGCAAAAATAATAGTAAAACCGGGTTTTTGATAATAGCTTAAAATTTTCATGATGATTTCGATTATGCTGTCATACCAATTCATATGTCTCCCCTCATATATTTCATTTCACTGCTGAAGCTTTCATACTGGACAGTTATTTACATTTCTTATACAGGAATTGCGTAAGGTATCGATAATACGTGTCCTATCGAAGGATCTATTCGCCAAATTCAAATTGACTAATTTTTTCTGATATTGATTTATCGAATATATGCATATAGTTTATGGTTTATGGTTCTTAGGTGTTACATATATTTCATTGGGAGCAATATGCCATGCTTACCCATTTTCTATGTGCTAAGAGTATAAAAAGAAAATCCACCCACAATTCGTATCATAAATACACATATACATATAAAACATACATAAATTGCACGGAAGCGAAAATCTGAAGCTCAACGCCGCATTCCAAAATCGTGTTATAAAATAATTTGGCAGCACTTGGGCAGCAATCATTCGGAATCAAGCCACTCGAGCGAACACATCGCAGTTGGAGCCTTTTTTTTTATCTTCACCCCAGTCTAAGCAAAATGGATAATCGACATGTGGTAAGATATGAGATGTATAATACATATAAAGGACTTTAATTCTCTATGTTTTTACAGCTGCTGAAGTTTTCGCTTTTGACGCTGCTAGTACTTGTCATTGTTTGTGTGCAGGCAACAAATGCGGGGTATAAACTTGACAGAAATATAGCTTTGCAAAAGGATCTTAATCATAAATTTATCTATACCAATTAGGAGTCAGCAGAAGAAGAAGAAAATTGTAATACATGTGCCCATTCATAAAAAAATAGAGAAACATGTACATACGATCATCAAACACGTTCATCATCACCATAAGCCAATCGTTGTAAAGGAGGAGAAGAAGATCATACACGAGGAGCATCATCCGATACAAATTCATCAGACCAAAGAGCACATACATCATCATGAGAAGCATGACCATGCCCATCATGATCATCATGAGCATCACGAGCACCATCATCCCATTGACCAGTCGCCGTCCATTGAGGAAGAGGAGGAGCATATACATCATCATCATAATTATGAGCACAAAGATGGTTTCCTCGGCAGTAGTGATTCAGATGCCAGTAGCAGTATCAACAGCAGAATAAACAGTAGCGGTGAGGAACGCTGATGTAACACATGAAACTAAAAACCAAAAAAATCTAACTCAAAAACCACTGTGGTTAATTTTATGTGATGTATTATTTAGTTTTACACTGTTTTTTTTTTACTTTTTTTTTCATACATATATAATATAGTTAAATAGTTTAAGCACGGGTTATTGTTTAAATAAACTGAAAATAAACATTTCTCCACTCTTTAACCTATTGGCATGTATTTGAATGCGCGCTAAACAACCGAGAGGTTCTTGTGACTGTCTTGCTTTCAGCACTGGCGCATTAACGAATCAGCTGATTTACAAATAAAATCAAAACAATAAGCCGACAGTCAAAAAGTAGCTAAATTATAAGCAATTTTGTTGATTTCAAGTGATGTTTCTTTTCGATTGCTGTATAAACCATGTAATATAGTTAAGTTGACTTTTTATTGGCAAAAATGACCTAGATTAAATTAAATTTCTCATTTATTAATTTGATTTGCTCAAATTCGAATGCGCGGCTTGCAATCGAAGTGTTTGCATCGCTCTACAGCACTGCCGCGATAAGACGTTTTTCGATAACTTTGACATAGCGACGGCACACACACCGCAGCGAAGACAAGGCAAAAATAAAAGAAAAGCATATGAAACGAGGGAGCATAGGGAGTGAGTGTTACTTTGCAAAAAAAAAAAAAAGAAAAAAAAGCAAAACGAAAAAAGAAAAGAGAAAAGCAGAACAAAAAAGCCACACAAATAAAGAAAAGAGTTTGCAACAAAATGATTAGCTAGGTAGTAAGCGAATGCACAAGATATTCTTGTTTTAGTGTTGATAACAAACAACAATGACAACAACAACAGCAGCAGCAGCAACAGCAACAAAAGCAACTACAACATTCAGAGCAGCAGCAACCAACAAAAAAAAAATCAACACGTTCCGACTGCAACCACGAAGACAGCAACAGCAACAGCAAAAGCAGCAACAACAATCAAATCGATGTGAAATCAAATCGAATTGCAGCGCAAGTGCAACAAATTGTCAATAGTTTTGGAATTGTCAGTGGCTGCATTGTTATTTTCCCTTTTTTTTTTTTGCCCAAATTCCAGCCTCCCGTTTGTGCCAATTCACACACACAGAGACACACACACGCACATTCACACAAGCACGCCTACACTTTTGCGCGCTCCTCTTCCTTCTCCTCTTCCTACTCTTCTACACTTCCGTTTCATTGCCTCTTCCCCACTCCTTGCCTACCTACCTACCTACCTACCTCCCTCCCTTCCCCATCCGCCCTTAGTCTTTCTTATTCTAAGCAAGCATTCCTACTCAAATTTCAACTCCGCAATTGAGCTTTAAGCTCCTCCGCAATCACCCCACCCCAAAACTGCGAATTAAGCGATAACAAATTGATAATTGAGTGACAAAAATAACAAGAAAATTTAGTTGATAACGCCACAGAGCCAAGGCGAGAATCCTTTGAGTGCATTTAAGAGCGATGCAGTATAGGCCACCATGGGTTCACAAACCTTGGAGATACTGCGCCAAGGCGTGTGGGCCTCGTTGACCGGCGGCTACTTCTATGATCCGCATCAGGGCGTATTTTGCAATGTTGTCCATTTGTATTTATGGCTCTACTTGCTCTGTTCGCCCTTTGTGGCCTACCTGGTGAGTGCTTAATCTAGATGGCGACGATCAAGCTGGAAACTAACCTTCATCTCTCACCCCCTGGCAGTATTTTCCCAGCACATGGCTAACTTGGTGTTTGTATTGCGTGCTAACCAGCTGTACCATATTGCTGGTGAAGCTAGCAAATTTGGCGCTGCATCGCCTCTATGATCGTGCCCAGACCATGTCCGAGGTGAACCTGAAGAGTCACTTCTTCAAGGTCACCAAGGAGCTGGAGGCTCGCGAACCGGACGAAGAGAACGGCATCGAAATGAAAGTGATGCGCGCCATAGAGGGCGATGGATCACACTTATCCATGGAACAGCCAATCAACGAGGCCAGCGAGGAGAATAGCATCATGTCCATCGACAACGCCAATAGCATTATAGGTAGATCGATCAAGCGCAAATATTCATAATGAATCCCTTACTCTGACCAATGGCTTTTGCCTTCCTAGATCTCAAAGTTGATGTGCATCGCAAGAATAGCTCCGAATCCATTGAGCTAATGTTTTATACGCCATCGATGCTGTATGGTGGCAGTCAGCAAGACCAACAATCGCTCGCGGGCTCCGCTAGTGTTACCAAATCCATAAGATCGGCAGCGGCCACAAATCCTGGCTACGCCAGTGAGCTGTATAGCAAATACCTGACTGTTTATCCAGAGCTGGTGGAGCTTGTGGTGCCTGCCACTGTGGACGATAGCGAGGAGGTAGCTGCTGCTGGAGGAGCAACTGGAACTGGCACACCGGCAGCAACAGGTGCAACAACCTCAACTGCCACTGGAACGGGGTCGGGGTCGGGGTCGGGGTCGGGAACAGTAGCTGTAGCCGGAGCTGGTCGCACTGGACGCCATTTGTTTAGCCGACGACATCGACGCCAGCTGGAGCGACAGGCGAGCCTAGATGCTAGCAGTGCCGTAGATGATATGCTGAACACGGAGCTAATGCGCAATCAATCCGATACGATAGCAACGACAAGATCAGCGGCTACAGCGGCAGCAGCAGCTGCAGCTGCTGTTTCACCTAGCTTTTTGCACACGAAGGCCGTGAGACCTGGTCATAATTCACGTCAGCTTTTCATGGTTAGCCCGGCCGGAGGGGCTTCAGCGACAGCGACAGCGGCAGCGGCAGCAGCAGCAGCAACTGGAGCCGCAGCTGGAGCTGGAACTGGAACTGGAGCTGGAGGTGCAGCCAGCAACGATGGCTGCTCCGCATCGTCTTCCTCATCTGTGCTGCTGGTACAGCAGCCACAAACACGTTCCTTGCGATTGCAGCGCCATCGCAGCTCTGAGACGCACGAAGAGCGACTGAAGCATCAAAGCCGCATTGGACTATTTCAATCGATGCAGCAGACGTTGCTGCAGCACCAGCAGCAGCATTTCCAGCAGCAGCAGCAAAAGCAACTGCTCAAGCAACAGCAGAAGCTGCAGCATCAACAGCAGCTGCAGCAGTTGCAGCTGGAGCAGCAGCAGCATGCCGCCGAGCAGCAGCAACAACAGCAGCAGCAGCAACAACAAAATGCCGACGCTGATGACATTGAGCTGGCATTGGCGCTCAGCCGCATATCCAACAACGACAGCAACAATCGAACGTTGCCCAACTGGATATTGGGTATAGTTATCCACATATATATATATATATATACATTATGATAATTTTGGATGGGTTACTAATTGAGTTCTCTTTTTTAGACTCCTCTTCGGATGTTTACTTGGAGGATGACAGCTATACCAAATCAGATTTGGGCATTGAGCAGCAGTCGCTGCATCAGGGCACATTTCGGGCACAGCAGCCGCATCTGCATCACCATCATCATCATCACCATCACCATCACCACCAGCAGCTGCACAATCATCATTTGGTGCGCAAGGATCGGAATAGCACAATGTCTGCTCTGCAGCTCAGCAATTCGAATCAACTGGCGGAAACGAATCGCTCAGCGAATGCCATGAAGCGACGTCGACATTCCAATGCCACGAGCTATCAGAAGCAGAGCAGCAATCCTAACTCTAGCTCCAAGACCACATTGTTGAACTCCTCGTCGGTCAGTCAAGGCGGTGGCGGTGGAGGTGGAGGTGTACGTCGCATTAAGAGCGCTGCCCTGGAGGTCCTCTGTACGCAGCCATCTGTTTCGAATTTAAGTCCGCATCCGAATAGCGTGGAGGCGATCAGCGGGCAACAGCAATTGCGAAATCCCTTGCCGCCGCCCAGCAAAAGTCTCGTGCGCAATCAGCATTTGAACCTAAGACTTGACCAGCACTATGTGGAGAGCGCAACTGGTGGGCCCGGAGCTCTGGGCAGCTGCAGCAGCGTCATCTTTGGCAGCTCCAGCGCCTGCGGCTCAACCACCGCTCTCATCGAGCCGCCTGTCTATCCCATTGTCGAGCACTTGGATGAGAAGATGAACGATGAGCCAAAGCTGCAGGTGGACTACGACGATGATGATGTGGAGGTCTCGATGGGTGGGGATGAGGACGACACTGACCACCAGCTGGATGTGGACGATGATGAGGTGGATGATGTACCATTGCGACGCCGCACACGCGCCTTGGGTTGCAGTCAGACGCATCGCAGTGCCGAGTCCGATGTCGGCGGCATTCTGGCCGACGACGATGATGATGTCTTCAAGGACTTCGACGACAATCTGGAGCACATGCTTAGCGAGCTGCAGCAGACGCGGATGCGGCTGGACGATGTGATCAAGTGCTCAAGAGAACTGAATGGCGGCGGAGGAGCACCGATTGGATCATCGTCAGCAGCGGCGGCGGCGGCAGCGGCAGCTGTAGCAGCTGTGCCATCGGATGATGAGGAAACGGACAACAATACGGGCTCGCGGTCACCTTTGCTGAGCAATCGACAGCAACAGCTGAGCGCACGGGAGCAAGCCGCCGAGCAGGCGTTGCGCCAGGAGCTTACTCAGCCAAAGAAGCTGCTGCAACAGAAGCAACAGCAGCCCTTGGACATTCGCAGTCAGTTGATAGGCAGCGAAGCCGACTCTGGCTGTCCGTCCAGCGACTGTGAGCACGTGAGCGCCAGCTCCAAGGATCAGCTGCTGCTGCAGGACAACGAAACCGAACGCCATCAGGAGCACGAGCTTGACGAGGAGCAGCCCTGCACCTCACGCATGGCAGCACGCAGCCTGGGCGCCATACCCAAGGTAGCCAAATACCGTGAAGTCGATGAGCTGCGTCGCCGACGGGCCACACCTGGCGGTGACTCTTCCAACAGCAGCAACGAATTGGCATTGGTCAAGCAGCAGCAGAAGCTGGCCATGCTGCCGGCTTGCTCGCGCAATTCCTCCTCCTCGAACTCGACGCACAGCATCAGCTTGACTGAGAGCCTCACAGCCGACATACACAAGATGCTGTGGCTGATGTACGGCGGCGCTGTGGACGATCGTGGGCGACCCATAGCCGGCATCTTGCCGGACGGCACCACAGTGCCAGCCAATCCCACAATAGTGCCGCCAAATATGTCCAGTGCGCATTTCCAGTTCTATCAGGATGCCATACAGACACTGCAGGGCAGTTATCCCGCCTCCATGGATGCGAAACTGGTCTGCGAGCAGTTGGCAGCGGCGGCCGCTGCTGCTGAGGCGTTTAATGCACAGGCGGCGCCGCCAGCTTCGTTAATTAGCTGCAGAATGATGAGCAGCAGCGGGAATAGAGGAGGAGCAGGAGGCTCAGCAGCAACAGCTGGAGGAGGAGCGGCAGCTGGCGCTGGAAGTGGGCCAGTTGCAGCAGCTGTCACAGCATTTCAAGGCATGCTCAACATGATGCAAGCCCGCCACGAGGCGCAGCAGCAGCAGCAGCAGCAGCAGCTCAATGAAGTTGCAGCTGCCGCAGCAGGCATTGCGAACGTTGCTGACTCTACAGCTCGGCAGCAGCCCAATCAGCAGCAGCAGCAGCAGCAGCAGCAACAGCCGAATCAACAACAGCAACAACAACAGCAGCAGCAACAACAACAGCAGCAGCAGCAGCAGCTCAGCCAACCAATGCTACACGTGGATGGACACTTTGCGCCCTATTGCGATTATTGGCGTCCACCCACCTGCCTGCTGTCTGCAGAGAAGCCAATGGCGCCGAAGAGCTTCTACAAATATCGCTTCAAATGGTGCGGACAGGAGCACGAGTTCAAGATAGCCATGGACCGCCTGGAGCTGCTGGCGCTCTTCGATCGCGACCTGCATTGGCTGCACGTGCTCCTCGCCTGTGTCCTGTGCACTCTGGTTGCCTGCCTGGGCGCTGCGATACTGCAGCACAACTACTACAAGGATCTGTGCGTGCTGCTCTTCTGCTCGGTCATCGCCGGCGCCCAATACTCGCTGGTGAAGAGCGTCCAGCCGGACGCAGCGTCACCGGTTCACGGCTTCAACAAAATTGTCGCCTACTCGCGTGCCATCTACTTCTGCCTCTGCGGCGGCCTGCTGCTGCTGCTCAAGCACCTGGACACGGCCTACGGCGAGAGGCCGCCGGAGTCGTTCATTTTCTTTGGCGTCCGCTATTCGCCGGCTCACGTGGTGGCCATGCTGCTGCAGTGCCTCTACGTAATGCTCCTCTGCTTTCCCATCATGTTCTCGGTGGGCTTGTGCCCGCAGTTCAATACGTTCCTCATGTACCTGCTCGAACAGCTCGATATGCATCTCTTTGGCGGCAACGCGGCGAGCAGCTTGTTAGGTGAGTAAAGAGTGAACTGAAGATTGCAACTTGGACATTTTTTTATGGGATCGGAGGAGAGCTAAGAAATGGCTATGTACAAGATCTTTATATTCCTGTGAATGCATAAGTGTTTCAAAGTATCCATGTTATCCAATAACGCCGTATGAATAGAGGGTAGCTAGGTCACGCCGAGTACAAGGAATCCTTTCCCTATTCAGGTTATAACTAGGATATTTGCTAGTCGTGCGCTCCTTAGTTGTAACTAGAGGCTAGGCGAATCACAGCGAGTACAAGCAGTGAATATGAATCCCCCTTCTCAGGTATCTATAGAAACTAGGATATTTGCTAGTCGTGGCCAAGGCTAGCTAGATCCTTCTAGAAGCCTCCTCAGGTATCTACAGCAGCTACGATATTTCCTCATCAGTCGTAGCTACATCACTCAGAGTACACGAAGTGAAGTTAGGATATTTGCTAGTCGTGCACTCCCGACTAGATGACGCTCATTCGTTTTCAATATATATATAAAAATTGCCGTTATTTTGCAGGCTCTTTCCTTTGCCTGCTGCGCTCCGTTTTGGCTGTCCTGCTGCTCTATGGGCCCTTGTACGCGGCTCTGGACGAGCATCGCGGCACTCAGTACATCCTGTTCTCGATATTTTGCGCCATGCTGATACCCTTGGGCTATCACATGTCGAGGTCGGCGAGCGATTTCAGCCATCTGTGGCGCATCATCAAGACGTGCATTGTGAGCAGCTACCGCGATGATGAGGACGAGTGCAGGCAGCACTCGCATCGGGGGCGCAGCCAAGTGAGTCAGCAAAGGGACGAGAATCACAAGGAGCAGCAGCAGCAGCAGCAGCGGCAGCAGCAGCAGCAGCAGCAGCAGCTGAGCAAGCGTCAATCGACGGAGCCCAGCTCAACGGCGCAACCCACGCCGCAGGCACAGCGAGCGGCAAGGCACGCAGAGCTCCATTCCCGGTCCAATAGCAATGAGCACATCGAGCTCAGCTCGCTGGATAAGCACGAGCAGCAGCCAGACCTGGATGAGGAGCACGAGCAGGAGCAGGAACAGGAGCGGGATCTGCAGCTGGAGCAGTTGCACAGCAAGTCGAAAGCTTCCTCTCTGGGCAGCAGCCAAACGCTGGCCAAGAGCCACAAACGCGGCCTAACCGCCTCCAGTTCCTATGCTTCGATAGCAGCCGGCCAGGATGCCAGCGGAGTGGGTGCAGCAGCGACAGCTGCCAACGTAGCTGGAACAGCTGCAGCGGCTGCAGTGAAAACGACGCGCAGCGCCGAGAATCTATATGCAGCCACCATAACCGATACCAAGTCATCGACCGAGGATGCACAGGATGACAAGATCTCCAGTTCGTCGACGACAAATCCTGGAGACATGTCCACTCTGACGGCGGGCGCTAATACCGCCAATACGGAAATCGATGCCACAGATGCGTTCGACCCCGAGTCGGGGCTAAACAATCCGCAGGCCGGGCTCGACTTGGACGCCAATGAGCTGGAGACCGAGCTGCCGGATCCGTTGCCGCGCAAGCTGCAGGCGACGGTGACAACTCGCTTGAAGAACGATTTCGTTGTGATGACCCTGCTGGCCGTCTCTGTCCTGGTGCTGCACTGCAGCACAGTGTTCACTGTACTCCAGCCGGATCTGAACGTGGTGCTCTACGTCATCATTGGCACCCTGGGCGTCCTGCTCCACTATGTGGTGCCACAGATGCGCAAGCACATGCCCTGGCTCTGCTTCGCTCGCCCATTGCTGCGCCAAAAGGAATTCGGACAGTTCGAGGTGCTGAATGCGCCGCAGATCATGTGGTTCGAAAAGCTCTACATCTATCTGAGTGTGCTGGAGCGCAATGTGCTGTTCCCGCTGCTCGCCATCTCATCGCTGACAGCCGACGCCCAATCGATTGCGGACAAGTTCGGCGTTCCATGGGGCACGCTCGTCGTGGCCATTTGTGCGCTCAAATGTAAGTTGTTCCTCGACCTCCTCGAAGGTCTAGATACCAAGCTTAGCAGCTGTGGCTGCTGCAGTTCCCTTTGCTCACCTCTTGTTCTCTTCGTCTTCTTCTTCGTTTTACAGTCGTTCGTAATGCCTACTCGGATCCAACCAATCAATACCTGATCATTATATTCACCGTGCTGCTCTTTCGCATTGACTTCGCGATGGCAACCGAGAGTTTTATCATCGACTACTTCTTCGTGTCGCTCGCCTTCCGCAAGTGCTGCGACTTTCTGCTCAAGGTGAGTTCCGATCCCCGAGTATATGTAGGCTATACGATGGCTCATTTTAGATAATTAATCAATGCCTTTCGCTCTGGTTTGCAGTTGCAATTCATCGTTACGTACATCGCTCCGTGGCAGATAACTTGGGGCTCGGCGTTCCATGCGTTCGCCCAGCCCTTCAGTGTGCCGCACTCGGCGATGCTGTTTTTGCAGGCGGGCATATCGGCGCTGCTGTCGACGCCGCTGAATCCGTTTCTGGGCAGCGCCATCTTCCTAACCTCCTATGTGCGCCCAGTGAAGTTCTGGGAACGGGATTACAACACGCGGCGCATCGACCACTCGAACACGCGGCTCAGCTCACAGCTGGAGCGGGACCTGGGCGCCGATGACAACAATTTGAATAGCATCTTCTACGAGCATCTGACGCGCTCGCTGCAGCACTCGCTGTGCGGCGATCTACTCATGGGCCGCTGGGGCAACGTCAACCAGGGCGACTGCTTCGGTATGTCTGGTCGGTGAAAGTAGCTTTACGATTATTGATTTGCCATTTGCCTGCTCTAGTGCTCGCCTCGGATGACCTGAATTGCTTGGTGCACATCATCGAGCTGGGCAACGGGCTGTGCACCTTTCAGATGCGTGGCTTGGAGTTCCGGGGCACCTACTGCCAGCAGCGCGAGGTGGAGGCCATCACAGAGGACGTGGAGGACAACGATGGCTGCTGCTGCTGTGATCCCGGCCACCTGCCACGCCTACTCAGCGCCAACGCCATGTTCTCCACACGCTGGCTCGCCTGGCAGGTCGTCGCCGCCCAATACGTCATCGAGGGCTACTCCATCTCCGACAACCTGGCCAGTGCCACCCTGCAGGTGTTCGAGTACCGCAAGGTGCTCATCACCTACTACATCAAGGTGCGTATTGGAGTCGAGTTAGCTTCAGAGCTCTGCAGTTCATCAACCAGTTCGTGCACTCAGTGAACTAGTTCATTTCATTTTCATTCGTTTCTCTTTCACCGTCCACAGAGCATCATCTATTATGTGGTGCGTAATCCGAAGCTGGAGCAGTGGCTTGCGGCTGGACCCATTCAGGATGCACTGCAGCACACGCTGAGCCGCCAATTCGTCGATCTCGATCCCATATTCAACTTCAACCTGGATGAGGACTTCGACTTTCGTGCCGTGGGCATAACACGTTCCAGCTTCTGCTATGTGTACCTGAAGTGGATCAACTACTGCGTGGACAAGCGCAAGGAGGTGCACACTGCCAAGGAGCCGCCATCAACGGCAACGGCAACGACAACGGCTGCGGCCACGACGGCGTCAGCGACGACAGCTCCCACTGTCATCTCCACAGCGCCGACGGCCGCAGCTGCGGCAACGCCCGTTGCCTCTGCCCCCGTCTCCGTCTCCGCCTCCGCCTCGGCTCCAGCCTCAGCTGCAGTCATTGCGCCCGCAACGACCAGCGGCACGACCACGACCTCTGCGCCAGCCACAGTGCCCATGGGCCAGCTGGCCAGCAATCAGGTCTCAGCGACCAATACGCCCGCCCACAACGACTCGAAGAGCACGCCGAATCTGTCGACGCACAATGCCGCGAGCGCACCGCAGTCGAAGTCGCAGTCGCAGCAGCAGCTGCGCAGCGTACGGCCGCAGAAGAGCGCCACGATGAGCGCGGCGCCTGGGGTGGTCCAGGAGAGCCAGGATGTGCTCGCTAGCCTGGATCAGCTGAGCAGCTCGCACAGCTTTGCGAATATCTCGCGGCAGACGTCGGAGAGTGCACCCGGGCTGAGCGGCTATGTGGCCTACATGGATCAGAATGTCTTTGTGAAGCTGGCCAAGACGACGCCGGGCAAAAAGGATTCGCCGCGGCTGCAACAGTCGGTCGGAGCGGCCGCAGCAGCTGTGGCAGCCATGGCCCAGCAGGACGGCAATCTGACCACGATACTGCCGAGCACCGCGCCACCGATACCGCCGAAGCGACCCACCATCAAGCTGAAGCCGCCCAGCGTCTCCAAGGATGCGCCGTTGGTGTCGCTCTGCCTGGCCCTGGGCCTGCTGGCGCGTCGCTCCCTGGCCACCGCCTCGCACAGCTCGCTGACGGGCGTCGAGTTCTTTCTGCACGGCCTGCACGCCCTGTTCAAGGGCGACTTCCGCATCACCTCGCCACGCGACGAATGGGTCTTTGCCGACATGGAGCTGCTCCATTCGGTAGTGGCGCCCGCTGTGAAAATGGCGCTCAAGCTGCAGCAGGATCACATTACGAATCCCGACGAATTCCTCGATCCGCAAGCCCTGTACGAGGCCATCGACAGCTGCTCCAAGGAGCTGGTCATCTCGCACGAGGCAGACCCGCAGTGGCGCAGCGCCGTGCTGCGCGGCGCGCCCAATCTGCTGGCGCTGCGCCACGTCATGGAGGACGGCTCCGACGAGTATCGCATCATAAGGCTGACCAAGCGGTTTCTCAGCTTTCGCGTCATCAAACTGAATCGGGAATGCGTGCGGGGCCTCTGGGCCGGACAGCAGCAGGAGCTGATCTATCTGAGGAATCGCAATCCGGAGCGAGGCAGCATCCAGAACGCCAAGCAGGCGCTGCGGAACATCATCAACTCCAGCTGCGATCAGCCCATCGGCTACCCCATCTACGTATCGCCGTTGACCACCTCGTATGCGGACACCAATGGCCAGCTGTGCCAGGTGATTGGCGGCGCCATAACCCTGGACACGATCCGGCAAACGGTGCTCGACTGGTGGCACCGCATACGGGAGCGATGTCGCCAGGGCTGCAGCTCGGGCTCGGCCATGGAGGCATCTATGCAGCAGTTGGGCAATTGCAATTTCGGCAGCGGCGGCAGCGTCGTTGGCTCCACAGCCGGATCGGCGAGTGCTGGAATGGGAGTCGGAGCTGGTGCAGGGGGAGTAGCTGGACTGGGAGCGGGAACAGGCGCTGGAGCAGCGGCGGGCATAGGAGCTGCACCTGGAACAGCAATCGCCACGGCCAGTGCGCCGGGCACTGCCAGCAGCACAGGAGGCGATTCCTCGGACCTGGCGCCGGTCTTCATCTCAGCTCCATTGTACAATACGCTCACGGTCAACAGCTATTACGGCGTGCGCTCGGGCAATGTCTCCGGCTTGGCGGCTGGCAACTATGTGGGCGACACGCTGGCCGTTGTGCGCGGCGGCCTGGCCGTGATGCCAGTGAAGCCAACATCGACCACGCTCATCGCTGGACTGCTGAATCGTGAGAGGGAGCTGGATGGCGCGGCCTCCACCTCGGCGCCCGGCTCAACGTTGCGCGCGAGCAGCAGCTCCAGCAGCACCGCTGGCGTCAGCGGACAACGCGCCCGGAGCGGCGTTAGTCTCCAGAGCAGCACGCGCTTCGCCACGCTGCCCATTGCCAGCGGCGCTGGTGCGGACGTTGAGCTGCTGCCGCCTGTGCAGGCAACGCATCTGGAGCTAAGCGAACAGGAGATCAGTCCGCGCTCCAACAAGCTGTCCTCCTCCTCCACTGGCAGCTTGGGCGTGGGCATGGGCAACATCATAACTACGCCCGGCGACTATCCACGCAAGACCAAGGGACCCATTTGCCTCATGGCCAACGAGTCCTCTGCAGCCAGCACGAGTGCCGGTGCAGCTGCCTCTGCCCCTGTCTCTGCGGGAGCACCAAGTGTAGCAGCAGCAGGAGCGCAGCTCACGCCACGCAAGCCGCGCATCGAGATCTATAGAAAGGTCATCATTGTGGACGATTCCGGGGTAAGTGAAGCCTACTTTAGGCCTGCAAAGTGAACCTAAAATAGAACTAGTTCAATACTTTTGTTCATTTGCGTAAACTAGTTCATATTCGACCTTAACACTTTAATTTAGCTCACATATACGAAGAACTAGTTCAATTAATCCCATTGCATTTTCAATCGTTAGATCGTTCACTTGAGTCACTAGTTCAGTGAACTCCTGAAAGCTCCTTGGTTATTAGCTATGGCTTTTATTGTGAATCAGTTTTCAAATCATATGAGTTCTTCATGAACAACAGCTGAATAGTTCAAAGGAACTACTCGCTCATTAATTGTACACCTGAATCTTGTATTTTTCACAAAGAAATGAAAGAAATGAAAGAAATTAATCGCTCATGAACGACAGCTGAATAGTTCAAAAGATCAACTCTTGCATTATATACAAACGAAACGAAGCTGAACTAGTTCATTGAACAATTCCTTTTCATTCACTATTTTTTATATAGTTCCGGAGAACGTATGGTTCATGAGCAGCTGAACTTTCCGTCAGACCTAGAGCCAGGTTCAATTGGAATATCTAAATATATACATATATTAATCTCCTCTTCCCTCCGTCTCTCTCTCTCTCTCTCTCTCTCTCTCTCTCTCTCTCTCTCTGTCTCTCTGTCTCTCCCGAACATTCTGACCCTGGTAGATCTATGACTGCCTAGATATTATAGACGCCGTTGTGTGGCCCACCGATCACATGCGTGCGAATGGCGGTCGCCTTAGCTGGAAGGACTGGGAGCCGAGCACTGGCATGGTGGGTCATGTGGTGCACGTGTGGGTGCCCAATCATAAGGATGCCCTGTTTCGCTCCCATGTCAATCGCTGTGTCTATCTGATCGAGATCGGGGAGCACTACGTGCCCGTGGAGGAGTTGGGCTTGCGGGAATATAATCAAATCTTGGGCAGCAGCACTGAGGAGGTGGCCACGTCCAGGCGCAGTTCCGTCCAGCTGGATTTCAATGAGTACTCCAGGCAGGTGTTGCTAGCCAGGCAGACGACAACGACAACCACGACGACGACGACATCGTCGTCGTCCAGCAAGCTTCAACACAAGCCACAGATTCGTGCCGTGAGCAGCAGCAGCAGCGAGGATGAGGATGAGATCATGGTGGACAACGGCACAGCTGTGGCAGCTGGAACTACAGCTGCCGCTACCGCTGCAGCTGCAGCTGGTGGAGATGCCATGGCTCTGCCGCCTGGTGTCAATTTCAACACGCTGCTCAACATGTGGAAACTGATTGCGGATAAGAAGAAGCAGGCGATCAATATTGATACGACAGAGCCGTTTGCTGCCATCGATTATACGGGTAAGCTGCCGCCGGAGCTGATGCGCCAGCTCGAAGAGAGTCGCTTGGCCAAGCAGCAGAAGCTCGAGGAGGAAGACGAAGAGGAATTGCGCAGGCATTTGCAAGAGCTCGAGGATCAGGCGAATGCCTTGGCTGCCGAACAGGCGCTGCATCCCATTACGATAGAGACGCCGCCATCCAATGATGAGGAGCTATCCCTAGAGGTGAGTGGAACGCCGACGCCAATGAGCACGGGCTCAGCAACAACACCGACACCGCCAGCGGAGGAAGAACAGGAAATGGAGCAGGAGCAGCAGCGGGAGCAGGAGCAGCAGCGGGAGCAGGAGCAGCAGCGGGAGCAGGAGCAGGTACCGCCTGAGGAGGAGCTTCCTCATGCAGAGCAACCAGCTGGAGATGAGCAGGTTAGGCTAGATCAACTTGAGTCTGAGGAGCAGCCAGAAATGGTTAGCGAGCAGCAGGAGGGAGAAAAAGGAACGGACGAGTATGCGTTCTAAAGAAGTGAAGTGGAGGCGCAAAGGCAGAGTCTAGGAAAAGATGTTGAATGGAGGAGTAACAGGAGGACGATAAACCGTCTAGCGGGAGAAGCAGCCGAAGCACTTGGGCAGAGAATGGTCTAAAGTGCAATCAGACAGAGTCAACAACAAGACACACACACACACACACACACACACATTGCATAAGAGTGCGCGCGAGTGTGTGTGAATGTCATACGAAGATCAAATGAAAATCGAAGCAAGTGAAACAAACAACAAAGCAAAAATACTTCCCAAATGTTATCAAAGTAAACTTAAAAAACCCAAAAAAAACATACAACAAAAAACGAATGACTGCAAAATGGATAAATGTAAATAACAAATATACAAACTATATATCTATATATATATACTATATATATATATATATATATATATATACTATATATTACCCATATATATATTATATATGAAATATACACTATATACTAAATGCTATATACTATAATCTATATATGCTACATTCGCTATATAGAAATTTGTTAAATCTATGCGTTTGTATATAGAAAAATGAGAAGATAAAGAAGAAGAAAAATAATGAGCAAACCCAGAAAACGTTAGATTTTTCACTCAAAATTCTAGGCTAAAAAACTAATTAAAAAAAAAAACAATTAAAAAAATTATATATATATAGATATATATTTATATATAGAGAGAGAAAGTTTAC